>VYZM01004373.1:47293-60060 GCA_013398915.1 Dromas ardeola | reverse complement strand
TACTACTACACACGAAGCTTTGCGACGTATTTCTCCTCCGTAACACACGGTTTTTCACTCCGGCGCTGAAGCCACCTCAGCGTTTCGCTCCTACCCCGGACGCTCCCTCAGGCGCGGCTCCCGCCCAGGCCGGGCCCCTCTCGCCCGCAGCCCTCACCGGGCGGCGAAGCCAAACATGGCGCCCCGGGGCCTGNCCGCTCCCCTCGTCCCCTTCGCGCCTTCCCCGCCTCGCCCGAGGGGCGCCGCCCTGACGGCTCGGGGAGGGGCAGCACTTACCCCGCCGCCGCCCCGCGCACTGCAGCAGCTGCAGCAGGAGGAGGAGGAGGAGGAGGAGGAGGAGCGGCCGCAGGGCCCGGGCGACCCCCGGCCTCATGTCCCCGCCGCCGCCTCCGCGCCCCCGGGTTCTGCGCGGGCCCGGTGCCTCCGCATCCTCCCCGCGGGGTGGAAGGTGGGAGGGGAAGGCCACAGGCCGCGGCCCCCGGCCCTTATCGCCGCCGCGCCCTCGGGGCTCCCCCGGCCTGGCCCCTTTCCTCCCTCGGCCGAAGAGCCTTTGCCCGCAAAACCCTCTCTTCTCTTCCTTTTTTTTTTTTCTCTCTCCCTTCCCTGGCACAACCCCTTTCCTTCCCCAGGACGCCGCCTGGCATCGCTGATAAGGGCCGTTGCCATCTGTAGCGGCCAGCCCTCACCCCGGGGGTGGGGGGAGAAATGGAGGGAAGGGTTATTTATGATTCCTGGGAACAGGGGAAAGGCCGCTGTAGGGCTACACCTGTGGGGAGGTGGCAGCTGTGCCGGTCCCTACCTGGCCACGTCCCCTGCGCACCAGAGGGACCCTCTGGACCCCTCTGTCCCTCGGCATGCAAGGAGTTGGCGTATTGGGTCTACAAATGTGTGAAAGTGGTGTAGCTGTGCTTGGCCCTCGGTACTTGAGATTAAGAAGGCCTTCCACTTTGTAGGCCTTCGTCGCAGTACAGGTGAATGCCAAAACGTAATGTTTTTAATCAGTACCAGCAGCACCGCCTGAAGGGTTTTCTCCTGAAGCGTGATCCTCCCGAAGCGCTTGGTGCTCAGTCAGGCCTGCGAGCCTGCATTTTTAGAAAGCTGCGTAAACTTGTGTTTATCTACAAGTGCAGTTGCGCGGGTATCACAACTACAATAGAGGAATGCCGAGGAGGTGAACGGGGGAAGCCTGTGTTAGGCTAAACACAAATGTAGATTTAGGCATCGTGGGTATGCTCTAATGAGCTTCCTTAAGAAGTTTTGCTGATGTGCTGTGTTGGCTTTACATTAATGCTAACGCAGTCAAGTCCTCATCTTTTACTGCTGTGCCTGCTGTGTTATAATGAAAAAGACTAAACAATCTGTGTCTAATTTCAATGGAAACAAAACCCATTTTCATAAAACTTATCAGCTTCACTGATTTAGTTATGTAAGTTGGTCTCTTCCAGTGTTTTTTAGTTACCGTTCTGCCTACTTAAGTATGTATACATTTTTAACCAGCTTTGCTACCCTTACTCATCTTGATCAGGACAAAAAGTGACCTGATTCTTCAGCAGCGGCCAGTTACATCACAAGCAACCCTGGTTTTGGAGTAACACACTACAGATGTCAGTACTGCATATTTCTCTTAAATTACTGAAATTGGAGGCATGGTGGTAAGGAATTTATAAGGAATGATTCAGAGAGGAAATTGTTCTGCGCAACATATTAAAAATTATTTAGAAATTACATTTTTCTCTCTCTTAGCAGCCCACCAAGTTACAGACCCACTATCCACTGCGAGTTCTATTGTTTCTTTCATAAAAAGTAGTGGGAGCAACCGTTTATAATTATAAACATCTCACACAGCAAACATGAAAATATTTTTGGCAGCAAGCCTGAAGAAATATATCACTATATTTATAAAGAGAACAAGTTATAAAATGTAATATAAACATTCTTTAAAGAAAGTAACAAAGTGTATCAGTAGAAGAAAATACAGGACCTAGACTGGAACAAACCTCATAGTTTTGTTCCAGTCTAATATGTTTTAAACAGCAACTAATCGTCTGTTTAAGACATACTTCAATACCAAATAATTAAACTACATACAAAGGCTATAAATTACATATGTGTTGTTTGCATATCTGAATTCAAAGCATAGTCATGCAAAATAAGTATCAAAAGGATGATGAGAGGTCATCTCTTCTGGTTTTCTGCTCCGCGACAAGAGAGTCTCTACATAAATGATTCCTGAAATACTTGTCTAACCGTCTCTTTATAGTGACAGTGATGAAGAATTCACAGCATTCCCAAGCAATCTGTTCCAGTACTTCATTCTCTTTGTGATCTGAAAAGGATAATCTGAGGTTCAACTTAACATTTAGTTAAATTGTTAAGTCTTTTTTCAGTTCCCAATGGTCTTCATGATCTGGACCTAGTTTTGAATCAGCCACTGAAGAGAGTCACTGATCACTTCTGCTCTGAGGTCACCTGCACAAGCCCTGAGATAATTTATTTAGAAAGACAATAGAGGATTCAGGAGGGTAAGACAGATCAGTGTCCCAACATGGTAATCCTTACATCTTAGGCAAATTTAGCTTATTTCATACAAAAATTTGTCTATTAAAAATACAGGATAATATCCGCATAGATTTTCTGTTCTGGATAGGATAAGGTTTTTAATCTTTTCACTGTCAAACTTAAAGGACCTAGTTTGTAATTACAATGTTTCCTTTGTCCGTAATAGCACTAAATCTCACTACCCAGAAGGCATCTGTACCAGTATTTGCTTCCATTTCTCTTCTTTGTGATAATAAAAAAGTTGTGGTGGTCAAAGTAATTGAATTCATCCCGAGACACTTGGAAGTTTCCTGTGCCATTTTTCCTTGCAGCTGTCTAAATGGAGATAATTTAAAATCAGAAAGGCAAAATAATAATAAAATAATGGAGATAATTTAAAATCTCCTCTGCTGTCTGTATTTGTTCTGTCTCCTTCGCAGACAGTGAATGTCACTATGTCATCTAAATCACATTCTTTTTGTAAGGATGTTTGGCATAGATTGCGCTACTTATTCTGACATATAAAGACAAAATATTTGATACTAATGGCTCTTTCAGCAAAAAGAATTTTAAAAACACAGCAAACATCTTCAGCCAGAGTGAATAAATGTAATACATCCCTGTTAACAGATCGCTCAGCTATTCATAATGCAGTTGCATTCTCGAACAGCATGTTATCAAGCACTTCTTTCCAGCTGGCTATGAAAAGAGCAACTGCAACCTGATGGAAGGTTCCTTCCATCTGAATTCTGCCTCTCTTGCCTATTTAAAATGAATCAGATTAATAAATGGTCTCTGGTTATCCACTTAATTTCCAGAATAAGCAACAGCAATTGTTGAAGCAGAAATAACCGAAAAATTGGCTGACCCTCTCCAGCTTCTAATGAAAGTGCTTCGGTGAATTTTGCGCAGAAGAAAATCATTCTCTTCTAATGAATTTTGCTCGAAAGGAAATATTACTACTCAAGTTGTTTGCAGCATTTCTGCCTGTACTCTCAGGTGCCCCTGTGCCACTCTGTCAACTCCTGATGAATGAAGAAGTCAAGATGAAAAAAAGAAATGGGATTTCTGCAAAAGAATTGGAGTGAGAGATAACCGAATTTGAACCTTAAATATTGAATGCTTCTATATAATTTCCCTGGAGGATAGGCCTTGGATGAAACAGACATCAGAGCGTGCCATATACATCTCATAGCAAGAGCATGGTAGGTGATAAAGCCTGCTGACAGTTGCTGCTAATCAGAAAAGCACTCTACAGAGCAAAAGGGCTGCTATCTGTGGGTTTTAGCATAGGAGCAAGAGCCCAAACTGAGCTTTGCCACATACTCGCTGTGGCATTTGATAAGATAACCCCTTTCTGCCTCTCTTCGCTTTTCCCTCCCACTTAGTTATGAAACTGGGATAATAGTCCTACATAGGTAAGTTGAGGCTTAATACCATAAAAGCAGGTCTGAGATGATGCAAGGTAAATTTCTCTGATTGGAGCTTTATGTCACTACGATCTGCCCTAATTTTTAAACCACAGGGACTCAGCGTCAGTCTAACTGGGGCAGCATCCTAAGGTTGCTGGATCTTGGAATATCATGCAAGAAGGCTGTTTACTGCTTCTGATTGTTCCATGCTGTTATATATGACCTGTGTCATTATTTTGAGGGCTATGCTGACTGAAGACAATTGTTAAGAGGAGAGAGGCAGAGTCACAAAGGTAAATAAGGAGAAAAAAAAAGTGTAAAAACACCCCCTTCATACATTATTTAAAAAAAAAAAAAAAGCGTTGTGATTTCCTTAACTCCAGATAAATGAACAGACATCTTTTCCTTTCTGATCCTAGAATACCTGTTACAATCAGAAGAAAAAGAACTGGGGAATGAGCTTAATGCTTCCTTCTCTGCCAGGCTCCTCGAGGGTGCTGGCCTTACTATTGCAGCTGCACAAAACTTAAAAACAACTTACAGTTAAAGCAAAGATTAATGATAATTTCTTTGATAGGTACAGGAAGAAAACCAAATCCCATTGACTGTATTATCCACCTCTCACGATATATTTTGGGGCAAGATCAGTCTAGAAGTGCCATCATTAGAAGGCAAATATAAAAATAAAAATAAAAAATTCCATGCACACTTCTTATGGGAAGGGAAAACCAAATATTGACTAGAGACCATAAAAAAAACAGTTCTCAAGCTGTTCAGGCAGCTGGGTATTCTTTTCTCATGGGCTTCTTTCCCCACAGACTAACTGTACAGAACTGGCAAACTCATATTTGCATCAACACTTTGTAGTGGGAAAGAAGACGGGAAGAATATAATAACCAAACCTACCCTAGTAAATACCTTGACTTTCACTCCCTGAGTTGTTTTTATAAGCAATTCAGCTTTCACATGCTGTTTATCCAGTTTAAAGAAACTGTCGTTAATCTCAATTAGAAAGCACCTCAAGTTACTGCATTTTTAGACTCTGGGAACACAAAGCTAGCAGGATGAGTTGGATTTCAGATTCATAACATTATGCATTCATTTTTGGCATACAAAGATAGAGTGCTTCTGTTTGGTTACAAAAACACCATGAGCTCTGCTCTTTGGTCTTTCAAAATTCAATTAGGTATAACTCTATTGTTTCTATGTTTACTGGCAATCAGAACAGAAAGAGACTCTGGGTGAGGAAATTCCTGTGTTGTCATAAATTGTAGTAAAGACATAAGATTGACATTTCTAGAGTAATAAAAGGTCATCTTGTCTTTTTTATATATATTTATATATATATTATATATATATAAAAAAAAATTGCAAAGCTGACAGCCGTGTTTATTCTCAAATAATTTACGATATTCCTACAATACTCCTCAAGTCTATCAGTCATGTTGCTATCCAGAAATTGATTTGCAATAAGAGACCACTTGCCACAGTAATTAAAAGTTGAATGCTGTCTAGTACTGAACATTTGTTATTGCACCACAAAAATACAGCAGCTAAGTGACAAAATCATTGAGCTTTACTGGGATTTTGTCTACTACCTGCTTGTTCCCACCAGGAACAGAGTATGCGTTAGTCAACAGGACCTAAATAAAAATTAAGGATCAGAGATATGCTAAAGATGATGGAAACGTCTCTATAAAAGCAAAAGAACGTATTTTGGGGATGGGTGTTCACATTCTAAAGGGTCCTAAAAATTTGGAGGAAAAGACTGACACAACTAGACTAGCCAATTGTTCCATTTTATATAGAACCAAAATTAGGGAGATTACTATACATCTCTGATAAAGGGTCTGTGCATGAAAATGCATTTTTGTATGTACTGGCTTTGGAACATAGCTTGTCAAACCATAAAACCACAAGTATTTGATATAAGTATTTGGTGGCTTTTAGAGAGATTTTTTTTAAAGCACTGTCTAGGGTTAAAATATTTCCAAATATTAAAAAAAAATCTGAATTAAGGTATTTCCAAAATGAAACTGTTCTTTAAATGTAATCATCCCTGCTTTAATCTGAAAATTTAGCCAGAGAAGTGTCACTGTAGATGGCACAATAGCTAGAAAACAGGGAAAATGTATTTGAACCTAACCTATTGCTTAATTGTCATCAGTATTATGGTGAAATGTTTGAAAAAACATTTCTGGCAGAAAAACACTCAGACATATCTGTGTATTAGAAGTGTAGGAACTTCTATAGGCATTATTAACTTATCTTGTGCCTAAGGAAAAATAGCTACATCTTGGAAATCACGACATTTAGAAATAACCTGCTCTGCCTTTATAGTTCTTGTTTTTCTTCTTTGTTGAGAAAATACCAACTCTTTAAGACAACCTGAGCATTTCATTGCAGGTTATCATGAAATTAAAATATAGTACATATTAACTGTGCTTTTCTAATGGTCTCTGAATGACAGATTTGTCCTGCACAGCCTTTCTCAAACAGCAATTTTTCCAAAACTTGGGAATCCAGACTTCTGAGCAAATTTTTACTCAAAACAACAAAAAATAATTGTTACTCAAAACAGTTCAGCTTTCACTTATACTTAGAGATCCTTCTACACTTAGGATTCTAAAGACAATTATGCATAAAGTGAACACTTGGACCTATAGTAAATGTTTAAGACCCAGAACCAAAATTCTGGGCATGTTTTAAACTTGTTGTAGCTTATCTTCCTGAGGAATGCAGGGCCAGCTTACATCCTAGAATATTTCCCCAAAATTAACCTGGACAGGAGAGTCAATAAGCATACGAGGCATCAGTAACTGCTTTTCCTAGACTACTTTTCTGACCCTGTAATTAAAATACACTTTAGAGTTGCAGAAGAGGCATTGCAATTGTTTTTGGTCATGTGCGACATTCCTCTCAAAACTCCTGTGATAGCATTATAAAGAGGGAAAATGAGAAAAATTAAATTTGTCTAAATCCACAAAATACCCATAGATTAATCTGAGCAAGAAATCAAAGTTTGTCTTACAATGCACTGTCAGTAGTAACCTTTACATATGCAGGGGAAAAAAGTCCATACAAAAACATAAACTTTGCCCATATAAATGTATAGAAAACCAACAAACAGACACACCCCCACTCCCCTCCCCACAACAGACTTGGACATGGGTAACATATGGCTACTGTGAGTAATTAATGAGCTACTTGCATACTTAATCCTCTTTTTTCCTTCTTGGAGAACTTTCCATACTCCAGAAGAACTTGAGATTCAAATAATGTAAGTCTGTGGGAACTAAGTGATGACTGCCTATTGAGTTCTGCACTAGGCTGAGTACTTTTGTCTTGCTATATACTACATCAACTCACTGTCTAATTACAATTACCTCATTTTTTATTTCATACCTATTTGAAATATAACTATTTCACCTGTGACATTATACAGCTACATAAATAAAATATTCCAATTTATAACTGTCTTAATAATATAACACTGTGCATTAGCACAGCATTAAGATCCAGGTAAGTGATTTTACACTTCTGTCCAGTCTTTAAAACACCAGGCGTGTTTTAAAGTTTGGCTGAAGGTACAGTCCCATCATTGTGACAGTAAGTGAGAAGATATATATATGTTTAAATTCAGCAGTGTAGTTATTTAGATTGGATTCTATACTTTGAAAGGGGGGAAAAAAAAAAAAGATTAGTCAGCAGAATTTCTCAATTTACATTCAGCACCTTAATCAAGCCCATTTTTTCTATGCAATTGATTTGCAAAGTTATCAGCAGTTTTCCCGTCAGATTACATGAGACAGTAAGTGACTGAGATATCCCAGGCAAGAGAGGATGTTGTTGCCACATCTTATGGTTGTGTCAGACCCTTCAGAAGTAATTTCTTCCTTATCTGTTTTCCTGCTGATGAGTGGCAATAATGAGTGCAAAAACATTTTTCAGAGGCGTCAAAATAAAAGCTAAGTGAAAAGTGTTGTCTTCTCATAATATAAAGCTGGGAGAATCTAAGCCCTGCAGAATAAGCATCTTATATAACAACTGAAGATAAAGAAACACAGTAATTTAACATCTTCCTCAAAGAAAAACAATTTACACAAGCAGCAGTCATAGTCCTGCACTGAGTGCTGAATAAAGGGCTCCCTAAAGAGCTCCAGGAAGTTATTCCATGCCCTGAAGATGAAATCAGCCCAGGCCATCTTGCAAGAGACAGGCTGTAACCAACAGTGCCAACCCAGAGCAAAAAGAGAGAAAAAGACATTTATGCCTTAAGAAGTCATGGCATCAAGGAGCATGGTGTTGTGTATTATCTTTTATATCCCTGTGGCTGAATTAACATTAAAAGATCTTATCTTGGGAGATGCTTAAACCCAAGAACTCAAATAGGATAATGCCTTGTTGTTTACTGTTGAAACAGAAGGCACTCAACAACTGGGATCCTTTCAAAATCTTCAATGTTCAAGTTCCGTATCTGATAGACCAATGAAGGGTAAGCTTGTTGAAGCACACACAGGAACAGGGTGAACCCTTTATGTTTTTGACAAGATAATTAAAGCCTCAGCAAGAGAGAATTTAAAGCTGTGTAGTCACACTAGAAAATATACACACAAAAAGGAAAAGAGTATGTAACACGACCAAACATCATATATGAAGGAAGGTGTAGAAACAACTTTCAGTTAATAGATGTGATAGAAGTGAGTACTTTGGTAGCAAACCCTTTTCAGAAACTTACTGTGCTCTTAAATAGAAAAACTACTTTCACAGCTTTGTAAAATGAGGAACCTTAGTTGCACAATTCACAAGATACTTCCAAATCTGTTGAGCAGATGAGTAAAATTCTGCATATGCAGGAATGACATTTTGCTGAATGCACCATATTGCTGCTGTTAAATCTCATACGGCTTTGGGACAATTTGGCCATGAGAGAGAACTGGAAACAAGAGGGGAGGGAAGGAAAGAACAGGTTGGAACTGCTGAAAAATCACCCAGTGATATTCCTGTGTTCTTTGGTAAGAACTAAGCCTGACAATTTCAATTTTTTGTCAATTCTTAACTGAAAGTTTTTAATTAGAAAAGAATCCACAACCCTCCCTCCAAGCACCCACCCACGCTGCAGTAACTAAAATAGTTTATGGAGCTACATAATGGGATGTTCTTCACAGATCATCGACAGAATTCATAGTACTGAACAGAATGGTTATCCTCATTTCTTCACCTTTTGAGATAGTCTTAAGTCATTTTTTGTGTATTTTTTAAAATAGCTTCATTTTTATTTTTTCAGGCAGTGATGCTTACTCACCAAACAGTGTTTGCAAATACATTCTGTAGGTGTGTGCTAGGTACCACCATAGAAACAGAAACCCTATCCAACCACAGAGCTGCAAGCCTGCAGCATTATGCAATATCCTTCAGTCAGTCCTCTTTTAAAAAGCTTCCAAGCATGGAAGACCCAGATGGGCTCTGGAGGGGGAAAAAAAACCCACACAAAACACTCAATGAAAACTATTATAGACCTTTCATCATACAAGAGAACCAGTTAAACCATAGCTGGAAAAACACTTTACACAGTACATTTAATGCAGGTACTACAGAAGATATGCCTTTGCTTTTCAACCAATTCTTAATGCATTAAAAGCTAGGATTCTCTCAGATGGACACTGACTAGCTGTACTTGAAGCAGACTGGAAATAAAAACCAGGACCTAATAGCGTTACCCTGATAAACAGGTTAAGCAGCAAGTATTAAGGAGTGGGAACGATCACTAACTTGAGACGAAAGAATTACTCTCCTCCTAAGAGCTCTTCTGGAGTCAGGCAACTCATGTTGCTGCCCTACACTACCCTAAAGAGGTTTGTCCTCATTGGCAATGGACAATTTATCTTGTTTTTTGCAGCATCTGAGCTGAGTTTACGGTCGACAGCACAAGCATTGGTCTGGAAATGGTCTCTGGGAGGATTCACTTCTCTGAAGTCTCTTTTCCCCTCTGCCTCTCATGCTTCCTCTCACCTACGCACTCTACCACGTGACTTCCACTTCCGTATCTTTTGTTTGGACATCCTTGTACTCACCTGCTACTCTCTGAAGTACTCAAGGCCAAATAGCCAAGCGCACTTAAGAAAATGCAAGAGGGGACTTTTATTTTATTTTTAAAACATACATTATCTTGTTTCCAGCTCTGTAAACAGGTGAGCACTGGGACTGTAGAGTAATCTTTTGGGACTGATCCAAACCGTATGAGATCTTACCTGTTGGCAAATTCACCAGTTACTGCCCTTTCTGTTTCAGCTTGTAAGTAACAGAACAAATTCTGCTATCAAAAAATTTATATCCATGCTATTTAAAAGTGATTTTTCACTTTCCAAGATAAGACACTTATATTAACTACTTAGCAAAAAATAATTGCTTGTAATTATATTACAGGGGCACAACAATAGCAGACAAGAATTTGAGATGGGGTTTGTTTTTTGGTTAAGGAGGAAGGAGAGAAGATGACAGGTAAGAATTTCACTCTCCTACCACACTTCCTCAGGCAGATTTGGGGAAGGCGAAAAAAAAAAAGACAACCCACAGATTTTGGCCACCAAAAGCTAGCATTTTCTTCAGAATGCTCATCAAATACTTAAGTATCAAAGGCAAAATCAATATTTACACTTAGGGACTACATATCTAGCCTTCGGAGAGTAAGCATTTAATTGAAAGATGCAATCCAGTCTAAACTGAATTAGATTTTTCTGCCTACAAAAGCATCTACGGTCATAGATTGGTAATAGCATAGTTTACACTAGATTTACTCAGTGCTGTAGTCCTCGCCTGGAGACAGAGGCTGTCATTAAGTACATGTATGAGACTTCAGATTCTTCAAGATCTGCTAGGCTTGGACTCAGTGGCAGACAGTTAAATCCTTGACAGGCTGGCTGAGAATTTTAGCTCCAAAAGAGCACTGCACTCCCCACATCACCCACATACTTGCACCTATTGCTTTTGACTACTGCCTGTTTACCATCAATCCTGAATTTTGGATGCAGGAGTAAGAGAGTCTCAGTGTTGTGTAACACACAGAAGGACAAGCAGAAGAATATGAAAGAAAATCAGCAAGAAAGTTGCGAAACAGGAAGCTGAAAGCAGACCATCTTTTTCAGCTACTATTCACATTTTTTTAAATCTTTGTACAAATGATTTGAAATTGAATCCTAAGGCTAGAAAAGAGTACAGCATGCTGAAAGAGAAAATAAAAGAATTCTCATTGATGAGGCCCCAAGGCTTAAAGTCCCTCATCCCTGTCTCAAAGTATGAGCAGTCTTCAGCTGCTGTATTGGCTCAGTGTTGTAGGATAGATTTCCATCCTACTGAAAATGATAATTTCTACTCTGTTCAGGGGAAAGTTGAGGTGCTGCTGAACTTCAACTGTTGTTGAAGATGTGCTTTAGTCCTCTTAAAATACTTTTGATATAAAACACTTTAGCATACATTGCCATCTAAGCAAAAGGAAAAAAAACAACCAAACAAAACCAGCAAAAAAACCCACCAGAAAATAAGGGATTAGCTGCACAATTATAAGACAAGAAAAAACCCAAAGCAATAGACAAGAACACTGGAAAATTTAAGAGAGTAGAGCTGTAATGACATTTATTAAAAGGCATGCTACAAGAACTAGAGTTAGGAAGAGAGTTAGGTATAGTAACAAGTAATCAGCAAATACACTAACCTAAAAGAAACAGAATATATTGCAGCATAAACAAAATCAAATTAACTATGCATTACACAGTCAGAAAATAGATTTCTTTAATATTACATCATTTCAGTTTAAGTCATCTCAACAGACATGGAATCCTTTTTATGCAATACCACAGATGCTTTACAAATGAAAGCTGTTGCTTATTAAAATATACAAGACATTTGTGGGTTTTTTATATAAAAACATTTTACACTTCCATTTGTTCCCCAGAACACTTTTTGCCAGGTTTAAAAAAAAACCCAAAGCATGAAACATGATGTTACAAATATTTACAGCATTTTCTTGTGTTAGATGAACATTTTTATAAACGGAAAGGGAACTTTTATGAACAGATCATGTAAAATGAGGGAATGACAGCAATTCTTAGCCATGCTTTGTATGTCTTGAATACAGTACTAAAAGTAGTCCATTAACCCTTTGCCTTATCTCACACCATTTGGTTCACATTATGATCTCATTTTCCACTGTGTTTCATCCACCAATAGTAGTCTCAAGTAAAGGCCACTTTGCATTGGCTCTTCCCATCAGAAAGGAGCATGAGTGAAAACAAAGGTTTTCCACAAAATGTCTCAGTAAAACCGGAGCAGTCAGTCTTTGGTCAGAGAGTGAGGTGATGTTCCGATGCAAGAATCTGCTTGATTAGCAACCTTTGTCTTGTGCTGATGCAGTTCTAGGGTGAACTTTTGCAGAAAGTGGATAACATATTCAAAAAGAATTAGAAAGTGCTTAAAATGAACTAAGTACAACAGTGGTAGCTTCCCACTCATCAATAATGTACAGTTTCCAAGAACTGAAAAACTGCTTACAGTGATGACATCAATCTGCTAAGGTAAAAGCTTTCTTCATCTATCAAGGACCTTCAACTACATCAGCATTTCATTTCTTTGGGACTGCTCCAGGCACAGCTTGTTATTACTATTCAAAGTTGGAAATATGTGGGTTATGCTTGGATTCCTTCATATTGCAGTAAAATAGAAAAAACTGGAATGGTAAAAGCAGAGGGATAATTAAATCTGTATTGAAACAGGTGTAATTTGCTTGTTGTATAATTAGTGGACAACGTTCACTTTTAACAA
>VYZM01004373.1:16089-42646 GCA_013398915.1 Dromas ardeola | reverse complement strand
TTTTTTTTTGTTGTTTTTTTTTTTTTTTTTTTTTTTTTTTTTTTTTTTACTTTATTTGGACAAAATTCCATCATTTTCCCTTTTTCCTCCCTGCACAACTGCCAACCCAAAGAAGTTTGTAAAACTTATGTTTGGTTGTCACTCCACACATTGTAGACAATATTCTAGACAGGAAAAAAGGTTGTTCCATTTTTAAAGAACACACTTCTTAATACCTTTTTATTTTTAAAAACAACTTCCCCTCTATGTAAGAGGTCTGAATTCTGTAGAAACTGTTCTTGAAAAATTATTCTATTCTTTAGAATGATTAAATGACTATTCTTTAGAATGATTAAAAACTGCATCTACATTAAATAACAATGCTAATAATGAATTTGATGTAATGTAACTCCAGTACATTATGTAAAAAAACCATGTCGCTAGTCTTTGCAAAAGTTTATAACACAGGGGTTAATATGTGAAAAACAAAAGCATATTCTCAAGAAAATGTAAACTGTATTAAAATTCATAAAGAAGAGCATTCAATCAGTTATCCTCTTTGCTAACAATAAAGTGACAGTTAAAGGCTTCACTTATTGTTAATTACACAGCAGAATGAGCCAAATTCTCAGGAAACCATAAAAGGCCAAGGAAATTTAAAGCTTATCTCAGACTTTGCAAATTAAGTTACAAAAAAAACCCCTAAAAAACATCTTTCCAAGAAGATCACACACGTAGATACTCACGGGATGTTGGCGAGATGCAGCGTGTCACATGGGGGAAAGATATTTTGGTAGCTCTTAGAGCCAGGCTTCTTAAAGCGATGTAAAGGGCTATTGCTATAGTCCTTTGTCAGTTCTTGGCCCTCTTGCCCCTCACGAGGAAGTTGAACTGTGTGATATTTTGAAAAAGTAGTACGAAGGACCCTTCCATAAAGCCTCTGTCCATTCAAGTAGTTGATAGCTAACCAGTGGAAATATAATTTGAACAGGAATGTAGGGAGGGGAAGAAAAAAAAGGATTCTTTGAATACTAATATTGCCTTCTATTTAGTGTCAGATTTCACAGTCTAAATTTAAACTGCAACTTCCATGTCTATTAGGTGGGCTATGTCATAACATTATATTTAAAACATGTATAAGGATGTTATATAATCTTCAGTCTAAATGCAACAAAAATGCAAAACAGCATTTTAGTAAAGAGCAGTTGATTATTCTTAAATAGCTAGATACAGGATAAACTACATGAAAACTGTATGATGTATTAAGATAAACTACAGGAAAAATGTATGTTTTTATTCTAATATTTACTAGAGTGAGATTCACAGGATTTTTTTTTTTCAAACCACTACAGGAAAATATTTTCTTACATGAAAGCAAACAGATCATTATTAAGATATACAAGGAAAAGTTTGTATGTGGTAAAGCATCACAATGATGGATTTAATTTGTTTATGCTTGTCACTGACAGATGGCAAATTCCTCATCTATATCACACTCATGCTAGTTAGAAGCATAACTGTGGCTTAAAAATCAGTACCTAATTGAGCCTGGTTTGCATCTGCCATCTGAACCAAAGCATTTTCTTTTTTCTTAAACATGATCTTCACACGATGGACATCACCATAAACACCTGCAAAAATACAGAACGGAAATTTGTCCAGAGCATTACTACAAATAGCACAAGGGCAAGTCTGATTCTTTTGACTAACATTAATGTTACAAGGAATAATCACTCCATTAAACAGTTTGGTTAGAGTATTAGTATGAAGGAGAGCTTTAAAGCTTGTGTATTATTTTCTGAGGCTCAGAAATGTGGGAAAAACCCCAGGATCTTAGTCATAAACCTACATGTTTGTGTTCAGTTTTTAAACAGTCCAACAGTGTTAAAGTCCTCTTAACAGAAGCATACTAAAATATTAGTATGCCAACAATCATTGTCCTTTGCAACCAGTGTACGTGCCAATTCTGTACTCCATTTCCTCTAATGCAATCTTTATTTTTTCATCTTACTTTGCTTTCCCATTCTTTGAAGTAAACAAATTGGACCACGTACTAAAATTCTTCTGACACTGTGAACATTTTGCCTTTTTGGTACCTGTGGCCTACAACTATTGACTTAAATTATTGTCATTTTAAAACCAGCACATTCTCCTGTGTGTTTTCTGGACAAGGATGGAAGAGTGGAGCTTGCATTAACCAGCATGTGCCAGATAAATAAAAAAAAAAAATACTAGCCCTGCAGTTTCTCAAGGTATATTTGACATATCTTACCAAATAGGATGAAAAGTCCATCTGGTGTGATGGCCTGTTTAAATGATAAAATGAGTACATTATTTTTAAAGCCATGCAAATAAAGAAATCTATTCCATAAGTGCGTGGTGAACAAAAAGAATGGAAGAGATACTGCACACTAATACATAAACATGTCTCTCTAAAAGCCATTCCCTGCAATAACTACAGTGTATAGCATTCTTGTTAATATATATTTTCTATGCACATATAAAATATTTAAACAAGCTAACACTTCAGCACATGCATTTTCATCACTCAAGACTCAGTCTGTCATGCTGCAGAAGTTATTAATATTTTAAGTGGCTTAATTATTTGAACTTATTCTTTCCAAGCTAGCAGTTCATTCCCTGAAAAATGAAAGACATTTGCTAAACTAGAAACAGAAAAAAGCATTCAAGAACCCCTTTATATTTTCTAAACATCAGACTACAAAACTAAAACCAGTTTCTTCAAAATGTGTTTTTGTCTTCAGTTTTGTCCCCATCTCTGTATATGACCATGACACGCTGAAGTGATACACATACCATTTAACTGTTTATATATGAAGTATATAGAAAGTGGCATTTAAATTGTGTTCGATTAGAATCTGTGAACAGAAATCTAAATATTGAAAGAAATAATTTTTCTTCAGTGATTTTTAATTAAATCCTTGCGTACCAAGCTCCTCAAGCACCAAAGATGGTAATTTGCAGCCAAATTTTATTCAACTGAGGCAAAGGTTTTGCCAGTAATGAGTATTAAAAATACCGGGGTATCAGAAGCACTACTCACTCTCTGGCTCTATCACCTCTAAACTCACAACATCTGAAATGTGTACCAAACTAAATTATTTAAAACCAGAAGATACTGCAGCCTAAATGTAAGCCCATACCATTTTATAATCAGCATTTAGTAATAGGGAACAACTACTACCACTGTAAAATTTAAATGCCTCGAGTTTATCCTTCTGGCCCAAATATTTTAATTCAGCGTAGAGTTTATTTAAATAAACTTCTTAACCAAATGAGACTGCAATATTTCTACTGAGAAAGCTAATTTAAAAACTCATGAGAGAATGTTCAAATGCATGCTGAAACTCTGTAACAGGGGAGAAATATAAATTGAAATAAGATCACACAGATTTTCTATACACAGAAAAAGAAGTGACAAGGCTCAGAAAACCACTACTGAAGAACAGGTGTTACACAGTTGCCAAGAAATGTCTTTACAACAATTTATATTTCCAACAATTACTGTTGTTGTACATTCTTATTGTTTACCTTTTAAGAAGTTGAGCATTATTTAAAGCATTTATGTTGTATCATGCAATGCAGCACAAAGTTCTACATGACAACTTCTTAGATATTAGTATTAAGTAAAGCAGCAATGTCCTAAAAATTGCTATTATCTATGCTTCGCACATGCTTATTCTTAAAAACCACGCTCTTTTAAGACTCGAGAGAATCATCTTGAATAATCATCTGCGGAAAGCACATCCACAGCAATCATCAGAAATTAACTGATAAGATATATTAACAAATCAAAGAAAAAGTGACTTGTCTTACAGTCCTAATCTGCGGCTGTTTCTTTTGATGCTTGCTGTGGTATTCAGCTATTAGTATAAAAACAGAAACACAGCAATTACTTAATGATCAAAGCAACTGGTCAACAGATTTTTAAGCCTCAATAATATGAAGATAACTTCCATTTTGCCAGTAACTCCTAAGTTTATCAGTTTTATGGTTAAGTGAATCTAACGAGTGTGTAAAACAAACAAGAATTTTACATTGCTGTAATAGAACTGCTTATCAACAGTCAAGTAGAATTGTGTTTTGAGTGTCATGGTCTTGGTAAAGCTTGATTTTTATTTTCTAAAGATATGTATATTGCTTTAAATTAAGCACAGATCAATGTGTAATATTTCAGGAACAGGTGTAAACTTATAGAACACTCTATATCATTTCCACTATAAAAATAACTATCTGAGTTGTCCTTAGCAATTTTACTGCCAAAATATGAAAAAAGAAAAAAGTCTGTGTGGTACTATGTAAAGCGAACATGTGTATTTATTAACTTTTATAAACAGATTTACAGGGATGTCAATAGCAAAGTGCACCTGTGTTTTTCCTCTCCAACATAGGAAAAGTTGCAAAACTAGAGAGATCCTATGAGTGTTTTGAAAGGTACTTGATTTGGCATGCTTTTATCTCCTTTTCTCTTCCCTCTTGTTTCTCTTAACTTCTCACGTTTTGTAACAAATGAAAAATTCTTTGTCTTCTCTAATGATAAAGTAGCACACAGAGGAGTCATATTAACAGAGATACCAGTAAGTTTAGTCATAATATACGTTGTTTACCTCTTCAAACATTTCTCATGTCTGACCGTAGTCTCTTCTCTAATTACTAGCTACGCTGCTAACGTAAGTTTTGTAAAGTAAATTGTGTTGGGAAGCTTTTCACTGCTGACTGGAATTTTTAAACCTCATCAACATTGCAAACTACCTCAAAGAAGAATAGAGGTGTCCTGTTTTTTACATTATCAGCATAGAGATTTCCTCTCCTACTCCTTCAGTGACTGTCAACTTGCAAGACGGATTCTGGCAGTTGGTACAAGTTGATACTTGCGTAAGTTCCACCAATCAAACTTACTTCAGGGTTGAGGTTGCTGACTAGTAAAACAGAGTTTCCCGGAACCCCAGTAGCACCAGGAACAGTCATGTGTCCAGACGGCGCAGATGTGGTGACTGCAGGAGAACCAAGTGCTCCAGGAACAACTGGAACTGAAAGACGTGGAAAGGCATTAATAGCATCATTTGACATCTCAAAGTGGAAAAGACATTTTAGAAAACAAAAGCAAGTTATGTCTGGCAAAAAATCACTATTCAATTAAAATACGCTTTTAGGGAATTTAGTTATTTCTAGTACCTGACCAGTAAAGCAGGAAACACCTCCCCTCCAGAGATGAAGATATATTCAGCTACGCCAACAGACCCAAACAAAAAGGGACATAAATTGCAGCCCAAGAAAGAAGAGAAATAATTTAGCCCAAAAGTTTATCCTGTCCTAGAAAGGAAAAGATCACTGAGTCTAAAAGACTATTTATTTCTAATTTTATTGCCAGAAAAGGGGAGACCTCCTGCGTTAGCTTTGAATGTCATTACTGATGTCGTATGATTGTTGGAAAAACAGATGCTTAGTTTCTTCTCTTGCAGGTAACCTTTATCACAGCATTTAATTTCTTCATTTATTAAATGATAAGATACATCAGCATATGTTTTTTATTACAAAAGTAATTTTACTGAACAATATGAGAAAGAGAATCAGAATGACTCAAACAAACATTATGTTCTAACTATTATGTATATTTTAAAACAATTTGCTCTGAATGCAGGTGTATTCAGATAGACCACTAGCCCCAGATGCAAATATCACGTTTTTAGAAAATAGAAACTTACCAGCACCTTGAGCAAAGCCCATGGCTGGGACAAACCCAACAGCCCCTGAATATGATGGGAAGATGATATTTTGGGTGCCTAGAGAGAGAAGACACATCTAATCAAAACAGATTTTAAAACTTTTAGAAAACAGAAGAGACTTCAGCAACGAGAATCAGCTTCCAGTGTTGCTATTCTGACTTTGGTCCACGATTACATGTTTTATAAAATGTTTGGGTTAAAGACTCTCAAAATCCAAGATTCTATGTTTTACAAAGATAATTTTCAGCCACTTCTGAAGGCAAATATTCTGATCAGCCTTAATGTCCCTCTCTAAAATGAACTCAGGGTAAAAAGTAATTTTGACAAGTTTGAATAGGAAAGCACAGCATAGATTAGTATCCATTAAAGTTACGACACCTGTGGTACAATCTTCAACAGTTTTTAGAACTCTAGAAATTCTGGAAGTACACTCAAAGACATTTTGCAATGATGAGATGCAACTATTTCCTAGATGTTTCTCAAACCTGTATGGGCTAAATAATACATACAACTACATACAATAATACATACAACTACAATGAAGCCGAGGTTCTGCATTAGTTACTAGCTATTGAGATGCATACAGAGGGACCTGGACCGGCTTGAGAGGTGGGCCCATGCGAACCTCATGAAGTTCAACCAGGCCAAGTGCAAGGTCCTGCACCTGGGTCAGGGCAATCCCAAACACAAATACAGGCTGGGCAGAGAATGGATTGAGAGCAGCCCTGAGGAGAAGGACTTGGGGTGTTTGTTGATGAGAAGCTCAACATGAGCTGGCAATGTACACCTGCAGCCCAGAAAGCCAACCGCGTCCTGGGCTGCATCAAAAGCAGTGTGGCCAGCAAGGTGAGGGAGGTGATTCTGCTCCTCTACTCTGCTCTCATGAGACCCTATCTGGAGTACTGCGTCCAGCTCTGAGGCCTCCAACATAAGGAGGACATGGACCTGTTGGAGCGGGTCCAGAGGAGGGCCACGAAGATGATCTGAGGGCTGGAGCACCTCTCCTGTGAGGACAGGCTGAGAGAGTTGGGGTTGTTCAGCCTGGAGAAGAGAAGGCTCCGGAGGGACCTTCTAGCAGCTTTCCAGTACCTAAAGAGGGCCTACAGGAAAGCTGGGAAGGGACTCTTTATTAGGGAGTATGGTGACAGGACAAGGGGTAATGGTTTTAAAATGAAAGAGGGTAGATTTAGATTAGATATTAGAAAGAAATTCTTGACTATGAGGGTGGTGAGGCACTGGAACAGGGAAGTTTTCCCAGGGAAGCTGTGGCTGCCCCATCCCTGGAGGTGTTCAAGGCCAGGCTGGATGGGGCTTTGAATAACCTGGTCTATTGGGTGGTGTCCCTGCCCATGGCAGGGGGGTTGGAACGAGATGATCTTTAATGTCCCTTCTAACCCGAACCATTCTATCATTCTATATGGATTTTGCTTTTTTAAGGAGATGTACTTTTTCAGCTCGTATTACTTCATAAATAATCAGTGGTTTTTATGGTTCTCCTGGCAATCTCCTGGCAATCTCCTGGCAATCACAAGCATTAAACAGATTTGGAGTATCAACATGCGGTGAGTACCAGCCTTGAAGACAACTCAGTGATTTTCACATTAGCATGTGGAGTTAAGCAGTACCTGGGGCAGCACACAAACTTGTGTTCTAAGAGGCAGTTAGACACAAGCTTGAGCTGTGGATTCTTCCATATGTTAGTACACTAGATTTTTTTAAACAGGGCACGTATAACCAGCAAATACATTCTGCAAGCCTGGCAATATGTTTCATTTACTACTCAAACCTCCACCATTGACTAAAATAGCTACATTCAGTAACAGATGGTTATTGACAGGGGTGATACAATACCATAAGAAGTATCTGTTATGAATTACAAAAACAACAAATGAAACAGACACCACAGATCAAGTATTCATGAATACTGCATCACATTATACCTCCTCTTATCAGTAGCAACAAAGGGTCTTTCGTACAAACAACTGAATACATTTATCACACCAAAGCAAGTCATTGTCTTCTTGAAATACAGGCACTGGTGCATTATACTGACAAGTTCTGGCAATACAGGTATTAATCACTGATTCACAATCCAAGAATGATAATGCAAACATTAATGAAGAAATAGATAAAGCGTTTTTATTCTGCAAAGTAAGACCTGCATGCTGCATACTGATACCAAAATCAGGCATGTAAAAATTGTCAAACAGAGCTAATGCAGAAAGATCTGGAATTCTTTGTTGCATTTTTTTATGTGTAAAATCATTTGCTTCATGGCTTGGCTAGCCACTAGCTTTCAAAGCAAGCTAATTCATGTATCTCTGCTTATGCTGGGTGTGGGAACTCTGTAAATGCAAAAAATTCACAAAATCTGCTTCTTTACAGTGCAGTAACTTTACCACAAAAATAAAACAAAAGAAAAAAAAAAAGAGAAAAAACCCAACAAGTTTCAAGAGCAGCTCAGTTTTGCTATTAAGATAATTTCAAGCCTACTGCAAAAATGGATGTATTATTCGGGTATTTACATGCTTTATGTTATTCTCCATCAAAACTATGCCCATTAGTAGTAACTTAGGAAGTGTAAGTGCTGACATGACTCCCAACTTCTTTTCCTCATGTCATGCAACTGAGGACTATCAGAACATGCCTATGGCAACACATGCGTGATGTTGCCACTGACAGAAAGGCTAGAAGCATGCTTCTCCCAGTCTACAGCTATTTTTTTTTTAAAAGAAAAACACCTATGCAGCTGCTTCACTGTGACTGCACTACTAATTTTGATACAGATATCAGACTCTTCTTTACACCAGCACCTCTGCTGTTCTTACTATTACAGTAGTTGTTCAAACTGAAAACAAGATTGCTAGCAAAGCGATGCTTGGAAGAGTGAGGGGGAAGGAAATGGAGAAGCATTCATGTGTTATCCTCCAAAAGCATGTGTACAATATTCTCTCTGCCCTACAAGCAAGTTTGTCCTTAATCTACTCGAATTGTACTTTCCCCTTTCATTGACATTTCAAATTGTGTAAGTACAATTAATCAGAACATATCAGACTTATAACAGCACAATTGCATGATGCTGTATGGCAAATCCTCAAAAAAATTATAAAGATGGTTGTACGTTATGTAAGTGTACTGCCTGCTTTAAGGGGACCAGCAAAATCAATCAAGAAAGTGGTGAGTTCAACTCACTTTCTTACTCTAATCTAAGCCACTAAAACCAACTGTCCAAAAAACCAAAACAAACCCAGTGTCTGCCCTAGCTATCACAGAAAACTAAAGGGAAAAAGAGAATTCTTCCCAGCCCTTGGTACTGTTCTAACCAATTGGATGGCACTTAGATACCTATTCAACAGCTGAAAGACTTCTTTGCTGCATATTATTGCTAATGGCTGTCGTAAGAGAGAAAGAAAAATAGCTAAAAATCACTCAAATAGGATTGTGAGCACTTCTGCGGGGTCTTCAGATTAATCTGTTTGGTGATTTGCAGTATTACCAAAGTTGATTAAAAGAGCATGCCTGAGCTATTTATGCCAAAAAGGCTTCTCTAGTGTGGCTTCAAATAGACACTGTCTCCGCTATGCTCTGGAATTGACTTCTAAAATTCAATAAAATTTCTAAAATTTTATCTTTTAGAAGGTGACTGCTCAATATACATAAGTAAGTGTAGTATTTCTAAGTTTCTTATGGTTTTGTTTGTTACGGCAGGCAGTTATTCTGAAATAACAAATAAGAGCTAACATCCTTAAAATGCTTATATTCAAGCAGCTTTAGGCAGCCGATGTCAATTTTGGATGACTGCCATTGACTGTTCTGATACGCAACATTTATTATACTACCTGTACCAATGATATGATTTCACAGCATTTTATAAATGTAGCTTTTTGACAACACTTTGAATTTGCCCAAGAGCATTCCTCATGTTACAGTTTCAGATATTCATTTATCTTGACTAGGACTTTCTGCTTTCCATACAAACTTTACTGGACCTAACAAACAGAAATGTACACAAACATTTCTATGAACCTGATATGAAGCCAGAGCATAAATGCAGCATAAAAAGTATAACGATCTTTTTGTATATTTATCAGTAGAAGTCAAGGTTTCTTACCATAGGCAGCAGGCATGGATGGTTCCAAGAATGGTTGGCCATCACCAGAAGGAAGGTCAAAGCGAGTGAAATCTCTACTTTTGTCATTGTTGTACTTTACCTTTAGGTTATTTAACCTGGAGAAATCAACACGCAGAGTGCAGCATGTAGAGTAGATATTTTGGCCATCCAGAGCCTGAAGAAAAGTAATTACATTTTCAGAAACAAAACACATAGTGGCAGCCACCACTCTAAGTTTATTTTATTTTTACCTCCCAACTGTATCCAAACAGAAATTCATCTTCTGTTTTTAAAGTGTTGCTTTTAAACACCAAGCAGACAATTATACTGCCACTACCCTTACCTAAAGACCCTGTGTAGAGTACTAGTGTAGTCCACAAATTAGTAAGTATTATGTTGTTTCTTGCCAATGGACAGAACATAGCTTTAAGCATGATTTGTCTTTCTAGCTGTGCTTCTACTCTTGCCTGTCTTCCACTCAACACATGATATCAGATGCTAGTAGTAATACTAATTTAGAGATTTTTACTGTAAGGCACTGCCTCTTACAGTGAAGGCTCTGGAGAAAAAGTTTTATGAGGAGCAGTGGATGGAGCAGGGGTTGTTTATCCTGGAGAAAAGGAGGCTGAGGGGAGACCATATCCATCTCTACAACTACCTGAAGAGGGCTGTAGCAAGGGGGTTGTCGGTCTCTTTTCCAAAGTAACAAGTGATAGGACAAGAGTCCTCAAGTTGTTCCAGGGGAGGTTTAGATGGCTATTAGGAAAAATGTCTTCACCAAAAGGGTTGTCAAGCATTCCACCAGGCTGCCCAGGGAAGTGGTTGAGCCGCCATCCCTGTAGGTATTTAAAAGAGGTGTAGATGTGGCATTTAGGGACACGGTTTAGTGGTGGATTTGGCAGTGTTAAGTTTACAGTTGGACTCGATGATCTTAAAGGCCTTTTCAAACAACGGTTTTATAAAATCTATCTTTTCAAGAGCAGCTATGCTCAGAAAGACCACTGAAGTAATATTTTCTGCCTATACCAGTCATAAAAGAATCATGGTAGATGAAGGGGGAAAAAGCCACTCAAAACATACTGGTTTGTTATAATTATTTAATATAATCTAGACTATAATTTCTGTGAAATCTTTAATAAGGTATAATTTATTATTAATATTGTTCTTCAAGAAAAGATGTTGTTGTTAACAAACAGGCTGTAATCCCAACTACCTTTACTAAAATCCAATATATATTTAATCTCTAAAACAAATAGTGAATTTACTTACTGGACTAAAGTGCAAGTAGCCATATATAAAACATTCTATGCCTTCAATTTTGAGGCTGAGAATAAAGTCAACTTCAATAATAAAAGTAGGGTAGAAGTTCCATTCACTCCGGTCTGTCAGTAGTTTTTATAAAAAAAAAATGCTAAATACCACTTAATACTTAGCAGAATCTATTCTTCTATATACCTTCTATGTGAACTTTAAATTTTATTTATTTACTTATACTGAGATGACCACATGGGTTAAAGAGAAATAGAAAGTGTCTCAGGTAAGTGAAATATTTTATTTTCCATCTTTATTTTTTACTTCACAGTTCAAGTATAAGTGATATTTTTAACCCTTCTGTCCCTTCTGCAAAAATCTTTGAGGTCTCAGCTATCAATTTCATTATCAAACTACACCCTACTGAGGAAATTAACACTTTTAGAAAATAAAATATTTAGCTATTATAAGGAAACTAATTCTAAAAGTTGTTTTGGAAAAAAAACTGTATTTGGTTTACATGAGAAGGTTTTGGTACTGGGAGGGCTACTAGCCCTCTGGGAAGAAATATGGGGCTGCCCTGTGCTGGACAGAGTGAGTTCCAGCAGGCTCCGAAACAGATCTGCTGTTGCCTAAAGTGTAGCCAGTCAGAACACTGGTGGTGCCTCTGTGATAACATGTTTAAGAAAAGGTAGGAAACACTGTGCAACAGCTGGGAGAGAGAGGAGTGAGAAAAATGTGAGAAAAACAATCCTGCAGATACCAAGGTCAGAGAAGGAGGCGGAGGAGGAGGGAGTCCAGGTGCCAGAGTAGATATTCCCCTGGAGAAGATCATGGTGATGCAGGTTGTCCCCCTGCATCCCACAGAGCTCCACAGTGCAGCAGATATCCACGCCGCAGCCCATGGGAAGGACCTACGTTGGAGCAGTTTGTGAAGGACTGTATCCCATATGGAGGACCCATGCTGGAGCAGAAGAACAGTGTGAGGAGAAAGGAGCCGCAGAGACGAAGTGTTATGGACTGACCACAACCCCAGTTCCCCATCCCACTGCGCCACTCGGTGGGAGGGAGGCAGAAGGGCTGGGAGTGAAGCTGAGCCTGAGAAAAAGGAATAAGGGTGCAGGGAAGGTGTTTTTACTGTTGTTTTTGTTCCTTACTATTCTACTTTATTTTTAATTGGCAATAAATTAAATCAATCTTCTCTAAGTCAAGTTCTGTTATGCATGTGAATGTAATTGGTGAGTAATCCGCCTGTGCTTATCTAGACCCATGAGCTTTTTCATCTTACTTTCTTCCCCTGCCCTGCTGAGGAAGGGGAATGAGAGTAGCTTGGGGGTGTCTGGCAGCCACACAATGTTAACCCACCACAGAAAATGCACCTAAAGTAGGTGAGCTTTTCTTCATTACTGAGAACGTGCATTTTAAAAATCAGGGTACAGCTCATCTGAAATTAAGAAGTTTAAGGTGAAAACATTGGTTACTCACTGTAAATTTCTCACTGAAATTTAAATAAGTAAAACATATAACATTCATCTAATCTCTGGGAATTTAACTACACCACTCCTACTATTGAACCTCACTGAAAATACTCCATTTAGTTTGAAAGACAAAAGACTTTTTCGTCAACTATTGTTACCATCACTCATGGCTACTGACAGCTCCGTTTTTTTGATTTGGTAGACTCATGGAGGTCTTGGCATGTGTGCGCTATACATTTATGTTCATGGTTGATGATAGAGTGCCATCCTCTTAAGTAATGAGGGATGTCAAAGTTATTCATGTACAACAAGAATGTTAGAATGATGAGAAGTTATAAAGTTGATGATCAAGCTATCCCTAATGTTCCCCACGTAGTTGCAGGGGCCAGGGGGGGAAGCAAGGAACCAACAAAGCAGAAAAAAATATAAATAAATCAAGCTGAATACAGTACACTTACTATTTTGGCATGAAATGCATTCCCTGGATCAGCATACTGGAGCAAAGCTTGGAACTGATTGTTCCTAGTGAAGGTGATAATCTTCAAGACAGTTCCAAACCTAGAGAAAATCTAAAAAAGAAAACCACGGACTTTCAGAAACAATGAATAATTCATACACATTAAAAACTTGCATTTAATACTTCATACAAATTTCAGGAAATTATTTCTTTTGTGAGAACTGAACAGAAATTGAGTGAACTCAGAATTTTGTTTCAGGTAAAAAAAAAAATAATTAAAAAAGAGGCTACAAAAGATGAAGAAGGTCAAAATTTCCTTAAAATTTAGCTGCGACTGTTCAACTAAGAGCATGGAAGGCCAGCCCAAACAGGCATTTGTCCAATGTCTGCAGAGAAACTGTGGATAATCAAAGCTGAGGTTTGAGACATGGACTTTCACAAGTCAGCTGAGATGGGAACTGCAAACTGCCTTTCAAGATATCCAACTTTACATTCTGTACTTCAAACGAATTCTACAAATTTGGTTACCAAAAATACATCTTAAATAGTTGATGTGCATACAAATTAATTAAGCAGACCCACTGTCCAAATTAGAAGACAAAGAAGGAAAAAACACAAGACAAAGACCTACTTTGGGACCTACCACTCTAGTTTACAGTTGAATGGTATTTGATTTATTGCATATGCAAGCATTGCAGAAAAATTTTAAAAGGTTGAAATTAAATATATATACACTCAAAATGAGAGTGTGCACTACATGAAGGCATCTACAAAGATTTAGGACAAAAGTATAGCTATGACATACCACACAAGTGCAGAAAAAGTACGTCCAAATTAACAGTGGAAGAGGAAAGGTGATTCTGGGGAAGTACTAACAGTTTTAGAATAAACTGTTAGAATTGATGCAAAGCCAGGAAAGCAGACATCCCCCCCCCTCCCAGACAACTATTAAGCCTGGAATGGAAAGAAAGGCCAGAGATAAGGACAAGCATCTTTGGCTAGCCTATTAGGCCTAGAATCATGGATACAAGACACACTGACCTAACCCTTAGTGCCCAATTTTTCAATCTCTCAGAAACAAGCTTTTTAGGCTGCAGTCATCATTCTGTGGTAGAAGACAGAACAGAAACCTTTTTCACAGCAATTTAAAATTAGCCAGTGAGTTCCTCTTCATAAAGCACTTCCTCTTAAGACAGGCCTATATAGAGCTTCTGAACATATGCTTTTCCACGTTTATCCACGAATAAATAGACCTTTTTAAGATAATGAAATTAAATGTATTCCTGTTTGGTTTTAAACCTAAAAACCAATGTATATATCAATTTTGTTTCTCCCAAGACAAAGCTGAATATTTTGTTTCTTATAATAAATATTTTAAGGTGAATTGTGGTAAAAAAAAGTGTTAGTTACTTGATAAGCAGTTATAACTTACAAAATACAATCAAAGCTTTGGATGACAGCTTGCCTACTAGTATTCCATATGAAGCTATATTTACGAGTGAAAATATTAATTTCCATTAACCTTACCACACTTACAAAATAATGTTATACTGTAGCTATCAGTCACAAAGTGCTGCTTTAATTAGAGGAGATGGCCCCTTGTTAAGAACTCCAAATAGGATCCATTTTCAAATATTGCTTAGTTTTCCAGACCCATTGCAAAAGTGGGTGAATGAGGGTCATCAGCCAATTCAAAGACTGCAAATATAGTTCTGCTGCAGTAAAGTATACATTAATCAAATTAAAGTAAGTTAACATGAATGTCCTCTTCCACTGCCTGCTTAGTAAAAAACAAACAAACAAAAACACACAAAAAAAATCCACACAAGGTTAGATCCAGGAGTTGCTATTGCACTATTAAACTAGTACAACTCCCATAACCACAGATGCTTGTTCTCAGGTTATTCTGAGCACACTAATAGTCCTAAACACTTGACATAGTATTTGCACAAGCTCAATAATGAGTGAACAATACTCAGATGCAAACAAAAGTTTAGATCAGGCAAATTGCTACATCAAACTGACAACTAGTATACTAGTTAATCAGTATCATGGGGGGAGATACTAAGAAAGAGGAAATATTAAACGGTAAAAGGATAAAGCATTGGTAACAATCAACTATTGTTTGAGATTGTTTGTAGAGCAGCAAAAATCTTCTTCCATGACTGTAGGTTCTTGTGAAAACATCCCAATTATTTTAAATCACATTAATTTAAGAAACTCATACTTGGGGAATGTCTTTTATGGCATAAATTTACGAGTATTACAAAAGCTTCAAGTATGAAACCCTTTCCAATATCTGAAAAAAGTATTGACAAATCTTTCAGGCACAAAGAAATAGTCTTGTAAAGTTATTGTTTTAAAATTCATAGTTTTCAACAGCATAGCACAACCACCTAGCAGGATTTATGGTAATGTCTTTCATAGCTACAGCCCACCACTATTCCAGGCTTTCGGAGGCAGTTAAAGTAAATGGCATTCTAACAGTCCATGAATAAGCAAAAATATTTGTCCAAGCAACCATACTTGCATATTACATCACTTGCCTTGAATTATAAAAGTGAATATAAAACCCTAAAATATAATGCACACTAGAAAAGTTTCTCAATACAAAGAGTGCTAAAATATTAGTCCACAAGTTCATAACAATCAGTATTTCACTAGTTCATCATGTGGACATAAATTAGAAGTAATGCCTCAAGTTTGTTGCTGCTTCCACAGAAACCAAGGAACTAAAAAATAGTTAAAGACAACATGAAAATCTGAGTACAGATGTGCTGTTTACTTTTATTTTTTTTTTTGTGCAAAACTGATTCAAGCCTAGATTCCTAAACTGCAACAAATCACTTTAAAGTGACAGTCATTCAAATAATCAAGGATCCACAGGTACTATAAAAAAAAAAAAAGTTAAAATTTAATGGATTTACAATGGCAACACTGAAACAGATTTTAACTATTTTTTTTTAGCAATCCTCATTACCTGATGCAGCATTTCTAAAGTCACAGGGTAGAAAAGATTTTCAACAATGACTCGGAGAACAGAACATTGATCTGGATGGACTCCACCTTCAGCAGCAAAAGCACTTTCAGTAACCAGGTTTCCAGACTGCATACCACCCACAGCTTGCAATGCAGCTTGGGCTCTCTGAAATCATGACACAGCAGAGACCACAATTAACTTACATACATACAAGTCATTCATTTCTAAACAAAGTTCTCTTACAAAGGAAAGCAGGTAAAATGCTTTTAAAATGCAACTTCTAAAAAATATATTCCCTTTATCTGAATATCAATTCAAATCCCACATTGATAGGTAAATCATACCTCTTCCTTCCCTTCCCTCCCTCCTAAAAGAAGTCAGATCATACTTTCACAGAATTATTACTTTCTTTTAGTTAAACTGTTACTATTTTGTAAAGCCATATAGGCACAATTTTGCTTTGATTCGGTAAGTTTTTGTCATCTAGAGATTTTTTCCAGCAAATCAGTGTGACAACAGTACTGTAATAGACTAACAACTAGTCAGTGTACCCAAACCTATTTGGTCTGCTTTATTGGGATTTCATTCTCTTCAGGAACTAAGTTTTGCTAGGGATAAGCTTAAGGCTGCATACCCTGCTCTTTTTTCTAAGCCAAGTTATCTAGCACAGTAACCACCTTTAAATCTCATTCCTCAAACTGCTTCATTGGGACTTTGGAAGTCTCTATGCTTGTTTTTGATGGGCTTTCCTAAAAAAGGTCTTCAGACTACTTCTGAGAGCACTATGGAGAAATGTTCCTTTCCAAATGTAGCATTGTGACTTGAAGTCATGTCTCAGTAACACTGTTTCCTTGAGAGAGTGACTAAACATGGCACAAGGTACAGATGTTACTTAGTTTCAGAAACCTGTTACCCTGCAAAATAGTCTGTACTTAAAGCCTGAGCCTAGACACTAGGTCAGTAGCATAGTGTTCAGCTGCTCTGCTAGGGTCTCTAAAATTTAAATAAAACTCAAATGTAAGAGTCATAAGTGCAAAAAAAAAATTAAAAAGTAGACAATGTTGTTTTTACAGAAAGAGAAAGCAAGTGACATGCACTGAGTTGAAAATACTCTGAGAAACAGACACAAGGAATCTTATTTGCAAACATGAGTATAGTTTTCCTGAGGCTGTTACATACACCACATCCTTAAAAAAGTCTTGCTATTTTATTTATTTATTTTTTTTGCAGATGACAAACCAATCCAGCAATCTTGGAAGAGAAAAGACAAATAACATTTATTAGGTTGACAAGCTTGCAAGATTTCAGTAACTTTTGTGTCAGCACAAATTAAAAATGAGCACAGATTTTTGCCCCAGTCGCTACTTGCAACATTCTTACAGAAAACAAAATCGTGATACACACATCACAGTATATAATTTATGTATCTAAATGGGAGGCCAACTACAATTCATCCAGGAATCCAAAAATCCAAATGGATTTCAACTGCAATATGATGGTTTCTACACTTTGATCTTGCTGTGCAGAGTATTTCCTTGTTTAGAGATCAGGATTTCAATCGCTCATCTGCAATGTTCAATTCATATTCTTAAGAATTCAAGTTTTAGTACATCAAAAATACAACAAAGAAATTAATTCTGGTGTTTGGCATGAAGTTACACATAAAACTGATGTTTTATCATTAAAATATCCATTTTACTGGATCTAGGGTTCTTCTTAGAATAAACGGTCAACATTAAAAAAAATAACACTATTAAGAATCAACTTGAACAACTTCAAGATGATGATTTTCTATTCCTGAGTTTGGCAAGGCCTTGAACAGTGCCAACAACACAAACCTTACAAAAGCAGGTTACATGACCTCTCACAGTACAGTAACATCCATATCTCATAAAGTAAAAAGCTTCAAAAGTGCTGCTTTTTGGGCAGAAAGTGGTTCATCATGTCAGCTGGGTTTTCTCTTCCATATGTTCTTCAGATAGCATCTAAAGACCTATGATTAGCAATTACTTTAAGAAAACACCAATATATAAAACTGAAGCAGTGTATTTTTGTGATATTCTTGCTACTATATTATGAACACAGTGGCAGGGGAAAAAAAAATCAGGACTAATTATTCAGAGAAAAGATTTACTGGAGAAGACGATATTTTCTTCATATTCTGAAACTATTGAGAGCGGTTACCTAATGTTAAAACTTAGGAGTTGCAAAAGTTCTTTCAAAACATATTGTAAGCAAGTATTTCTACGTAGTGTAGAATGTAATAGCTGGGTCATCTACAGCAGGCTGCTAAGGACTGTTTCCGGTCAGGTTTTTAAGGTATCTGAGGATGGAGACTCCACAACCTCTCAGAGCAACCCATTCCAACGTCTCATCCTCCTGTACTGAGGAGCCCAGGATTGGATACAGCATTCCAGATGTGTCTAATCAGTGTTGAGTAAAAGGGAAGGTCACCTCCCTCAGTCTGCCAGCAATGCGCAGGAGGTTGCTGACCTTCTTTGCTGCAAGGGCATGTGTGTTGGCCACCAGGACCCCCACGTCCTTCTCTGCCAAGCTACTTTCCAGCTGGTTTGCTCCAGTGTACCTGGGGTTACTCCTCCTCAGGTGCAGGAGTTGTCAATTCTCTTTGTTGAGCTTAACGAGGTTCCTTTTGCCAGTCCGTTTCTCCAGCTTTTCAAGATCCCTCTGAATGGCAGCACAACCATCTGGGGTGTCAGATACTCCTTTCAGTTTTGTATTATCAGCAAACTCGCTGAGGATGTTCCCCATCCCATCATCCAGGGCATTAATGAAGATTTTAAACAGTATTGGATACAGTATCAGCCCCTAGGATACTCCAGTAGCAATGGGTTTCCAGCTGGACTTCATGCCACCAGGCACAAGCATTTTAGCCTTTCATCTCACTTCACAGCCTACTTACCTAGATTGTACTTAATCAGTTCATCTATTGTGACATTATGGGAAACAATGTTGAAAGTCTTACCAAAGTCAAGATAAACACCACCCACCGCTCTCCTCTCATCCACCAAACCAGTCGTCTCACCGTAGAAGGCTATCACACTGGTCAGGCATTACTTCCTTTTAAAAACCCCATGCTGACTTTTCCCAGCCACCTTCTTGTCCTTAGAGTGTTTGGAAATGGTTTCCAGGATCAGTTGCTCCATTACCCACCCAGGGACTGAGGAAAGGCTGATCATCCAGTTGTTCCCTGGATCCTACTTCCATTCATTCTTTAAGATAGGAGAGAGATTTGCATTCTCCTAGTCTTCAGGAACCTCCTCCAATAGCCATGACCTTTCCAAGATTGTAAGAGTGGTCTTGCAATGACATCAGCCACCTCTCTCAGCACTCTCAACAGCATCTCATAACGGCACAGACTTTTGTTTATGCAGTTTGTTTAAATGTTCCCTAACAAAATTCTTCTCTACTTCCTTCATCAAGACATTCCTACTGTTCCCAGTTGCTTGGTATACCCAAGGGCAAGACTAAAGACTGAGGAGAAGGCATTCAGTACTTCAGCCTTTTCCATCTCCTTTGTCACCAGGGCTCCTGCCCCACTCAGCAGAAGACCCACATGTTCCCTAAATCTTCCTTCTGCTGCTGATACACTTTGAGGAGCCATTCTTATTGCTGTTCACGTCCTTTGCCAGAGCCAACTCCATGTGGGCTTTTACTTTCTGAACCACATTCCTGCATGCTCAGATAACACTGGATATTCCTCCTAGACCACTTGTCCACGATTCTACCTTTTCTATGCCTCTTTTTTAGGTTTGAGTTCAGTCAGGAGCTCCTTGTTCATCTAAGCAGTCCTGCTGACACCTTTACTTGATTTCCTGCTCATTAGGATGAACCATTCTTGAGCTTAAGCTCCTCCACAGTTATTTTACAGACATTGAGAAGTCCCTGTCTGAAAGAAGTTACTGCTTAGATGACAACTAACAGAAATAATAGCTATCAGAATTTGACTATTGGTAGAGTGGAAAGTAGTCTGTTTATTTAGCAGTGTTGTGGTTTAACCCTGGTAGGCAGTTAAGTGCCACACAGCTGCTCAGTCACTTCCCCCCAACAGGATGGAGGAGAGAATTGGAAGGGTAAAAGTGAGAAAAATCATGGGTTGAGATACAGACAGTTTACTAGGTAAAGCAAAAGCTGCACGTGCAAGCAAGGCAAAATAAGGAATTCCTTTAGTACTTGCCGTTGGCAGGCAGGTGTTTAGCTGTTTCCAGGAAAGTAGGGCTTCATCACACATAACAGTTATTTGGGAAGAAAAAGGCCATAACTCTGAATGTCCCACCTTCCTCCTCCTTCCCCCAGCTTTTATTACTGAGCACAACATCACATGGTGTGGGATATCCATTTGCTCAGTTGGAGTCAGCTGTCCTAGCTGTGTCCCCTCCCAACTTCTTGTGCCCTCACACTGGCAGGACAATGTGATAAGCAGAAGAGGGACACTATGTAAGCGTCACAAGCTACTATGAAGAAAAATAACTTTATTCCACCCAAGGCCAGTACAGAACTCACGTGCAATTCTATCCTGTTAAATGAAAATATTATACTTACAGCCTGATTAGGTAGATTGTCAGTTTTAAGCTCTCGGTGATTGGAATACTGAATATAAACAGGCTGTTGGCGGAGGTGAGGTGTAGTAGGAGTATAGTAATCCATCATACTAACAGCAGCTTCTTCAGAAGCCATTTCCAAAAATGCCTGCAACAAATACATAGCAGGTTTTAATGTTGTTTTGTTTACAGGAGAGAACAAAGCATCAAAGCACCATTTATTACCAATTCCACTCTCACTAGAAACAGACCATATGAAAGTACAGTACTGATTTGCTCAGCATTAAAATGCATTTTTTGTGTCCCTGTTTATGGGGATATTTGATTTGATTTGTGGGTTTTCTTAAAAGGTTTTACATTGTAAGTACAATAAGTCATTAGAGAGAAGGTGGAATAAGTCTGACATATGGGAAGCAATGCTGCTAAAAATACCACACTGCTAATTAATTTATTAGATTCCTGAATCTAAGCACTACTACCTAGGTAGCAGATACACATACTGATTGAAAAAGTAGGAACAGGACACTAAACACCTATCAGTTTTTGGATTATATTAACCCAGCTCAGTGCTTTAGACAATTTTTGAATGAATGCCTATTATTTTATAGAATTTCAGTGTTTATTAGTGATGTGAACTACCTCGTCACATCTCACATCTGAAAAGATTAAGAAAAAAAAACCTAAGCAATTTATTTCACATTAAAAAAATTAACATGCATGTTAATTATTTAATCAGGCAGGTTATTTCAAGACTTATGACAACATCAATAGGGACAACGTAGTTCATCATCATCTATATATTCTTACATAAGGTGTTTAGCAATATCATTAACAAGTTACTAAATCATTATGTAATCCAAAAGTATATTAAAAACTTAAATTAAATAAATATCAAGACATCCTTTCACAGTTGAAAATATGAAAATCTTGAGCTCTCAATGAAATATTTAGGCATTGTTGGATCATTTCAGCCAAATGCAATACCAAAAGGGTCATAACATGAACTACATCTTCAGCCTTGCTCTTATAACTGAAGCATTGAAAATAACATACCTGACTTTTTCCTTTTAGCATCAAGAGGTTGGTTACTTGGCCAAAAGGGAGGCCTAATGAAATTACTTCTTCTTCAGTAACACCACTTGGAATTTGGCGAACATGAAGGACACGTGAAGGGGAATACGGTGATCCCTCTCTTTTAAATTCCTTTTTATCCTCGTTATCTAAAATATTTTAGGAAGGGGGATGCAAAAGGAAACAAGACAAACATTACACAGTAGAGATACCAGAAACTAAGGGAAATAAACTGCTGTCTCAGGACTACCATTGACTTATCCTAAGAAAGGACAGTTGATACATAAGCAAAGGACAGTTTAAGAAGATCCCTTCAGCTGTTCCAAATCTCCCCTGCAAGAGGAGTGTGTGGTGTGTTTGTTTTGCTTTGGTTTGGGTATGTTTGTTTGTTTATTTTCTTGCTTTTTTTTTTTTGGTTTGTTTTAAAAGTCTTACACACAGAGAGGTCAGTACCTTCTTCCCAAATGCCCATGTAATATATTTACAAAATCTTAATTACACAGAAGAGGGGCAATTAGTAATTGGGAGGTAATACATTTTTTTTTTTATTACTAACTTAACTTCCTGCATGGTATGTTTGTTAATTAGATTCAGTTGCTACCTCAAATATTTTTTTAATTTATTTTATTAAAGAAAGCCCGCTGTCCTACATGATTGTAAGTTTTAAAAAGTCTTTGAAAAGGAGAGACAGCAGCAAGGCATTAAATCTGTACAGATTATAGATCCTAAAGTCCTCCACTTTGGCAAACTGCCCTTTTTTTTTTTTCCTTTTTTTTTTTTTTTTTTTTNNNNTCCCTTTTTTTTTTTTCCTTTTTTTTTTTTTTTTTTTAATATATGCCTATTTGGATCATGTAACAGGTAAGTGACCAATGGTTACATTTCAAGGAGATGACTCTGAGTCCTTGAGAGCACTTTTAAGCAGAACACCACATCTGGAACAGGCATATTGTTCTAGAAGCTATCACAATGGAGTAATAGCTTAAAGTAGTAAAAATGAAATTCATTAGCCAAACTATGATGCTATCAAGAGATTTTCCTAAAGCAAGCTCATGAGACTTGATGAAAAAAATATCGTAGACTAAAAGGAAAGACAGCATATTTGATGGAAATTGTATTGAAGTCTAGCTGCATACCATTTAAGTTAAAGGAAGAAACAGCATTCTTTTTTTATTTATGTGCTACAAACAGCTTCACTCCAACAAGTGAGATAGCCTTAACACCTCACGTTACGTTTAGCCTTCCAAGGAGAACTACACAAGATTAGTAAAAAATATCTGTATGAGCTTCATAAGTAATTTCAGATTTTCCTGTAGGTTTTGTGTACAGTCTAAGGCTGAGATGCCATTCACACAAGTCATCCTTTATAAGGACCTTTACAGAGTTGTGGGTTTTTTTAAGTGGAAGCCTGTAAAACTCCAATTTAGAAGACCTAAGCCCCAAACATGGCATACTCATAAGCCAAGTTAACTTAATTCCCCCACCCGCAAAACAGAAAAGTCTGTTATGCATTGATTTTTCCATCAAGAAATTTTAAATGGCATTACGTGCTCTGTGACCATTCTGAAAAATGTGAATATCTGACATACTAAGACAAACAGAAATATATTAAACGCACATCAGTACCAAGACATGACAGGATACAATACTATTAAAGCCTAACAACCCATCCTATTTTGTTAAATCTGCTTTTCAGGTTCAAAACAGACAAGATGTCCCTGACTTTACTAAGTCAAGGCTGGCTGACTAAAGAAAGCAAGAAATGAAACCTAAAAGGAATTTTGCCTTTAGTTTAAGATGAGAGACTCTCACAGAAGCAATACCTTCTGGGTTCTGACTCATTATCAGAGATGACGAGATGGAGCTAAGTGTCAAGCACAGCATTTTCTCTCTGCATCTTCACTGAGTGTTACAGAAATTTGCAGGTCACACATTCAGCCAAAAAGGACAATGCTTACCAGAAGAGTTTCAGCCTGTGCATGCTATTTCCCTAGCTACCCCCTAGCTACCCACTTTCCCTACTACTACCACTAGCAAGCATATGTTAGCTTTAGTTGATCTAATGTCTCATTAGATCAGATGACTTCTGAACAGCAACAAACACCTGACCTAAAAATGCTATTAGGGTGCTGTTCTGTTCCTGTTGCAATTATATTATGTTTTGTGGAACTTCAGCTAAGTCACTAAACCAGCAATAAAAGCTAACACTCATTCCATATCAAGTGTAAAGACTTCTGCATTTTTTAAACCATGCTTCCTTCTCCAGCTATTGTTTGATACTAATTTTGACGCAGAGTGATAACCATGTGGTTTTTCTGGCATCTAAATTTCAAAATTGATGCAACCATTCTTTAATGCATGCCTAAGGCAATCACATCTTCCGAATTCTACACTCAATTGGGTGAAAGCAAAAAATTATTTCAGACAAAGGTAAGAGAAGTCTATGAATAAAATGAAATTTGGGGCCTGGTGGTACAAAATAAAGTTCATTACAATCATGATTCATGACTGGTACAAATACATTTTCCAAGTGACTAGCCTCAGATCAAGAAACCCAAAATGTGTTTTAGATATGTGACCCAACAGATAAAAAAATCTGCTGCAGGTGAAGCAGTTGTACTAGGTAAAGTGCTACATCTCAATAGAGATTATATAAATGCAAAATGAGGCACAGAGTTATCAATGAGAATTAGAGGTTTTTTTGGATTTATTAGGAGACAAACACATCTAACTTTTTTTAAAGTTTAGTATGATTTAGACACCCTGGACATCACTATGAGGATCAGTGGTGGCACTGGCAACTAACAAAAGCCACTTGAACTCAATACAAATTTATATTCCTTGCCAGATGGTTTCTTCTCACAAAAATACCATCTACACAGGTGTCCTGGTTTGAGGTAAAACAGAACCAATTTTCTGATTTGTAATTTTACTTTTTAGCTGGGCCTCTTCTAACTGACTGAAGTCTGAAATTAACAGCATATTGTTCAGAAACTGTTCACTCTCAGAGTGATAAGACCTGATTATACCAAGGAATGGTATGCACAGAGGCTCTTGCTTATACTTATTGCTATAACAACCAAGGTCAGCTAACTTTGCTATTTGCCCCGTTAGAGGGTCGGAAGCGGAGAAGTGTAGAGGGGTCACACCGATAGGGAGGAGCGGACAGGACAAGGTGTCCCAAAACTGACCAACAGGGTATTCCATCCCATCTGCATCACGCTCAGTATAAAAGCTAAGGGATCAAAGGGGCAAGGGGGCTCTGGCTCGCGTTTTCTTCAATGGCCGACGTCTGAGGAGGACCCTGTCTGTTCGTCTGCCTTCGATCGCGATCTGAGCACTCCTGACTCTAGTTCCGGAATTCAGCTCCTGTCCGTCGCTGACTCCAGTCTGGGACTTTCCCTGTGTCTGCTGGTGACACGATTGTCATTCTGGGAGCTGGATACGGTTTTGTATATATTGTATACTTTTTTTAAATTTTCTTATTATTTCTTATTTACTTATTTATAATTTTCATTAAAGTAGTTTAGTTCTTTTTCTAAACTCATAAATCTCCTTATCTCTTCCTCTCCTCTCTGAGGAGAGGGGGGGGGAGGGCCATCTGTTGTTCTGATTGGCCAATCCGGCCAAAACCACAACAACAGGCCTGAAATATATTTCAGCTATCAAATTACTGAGTTATAAGGTAATGCTGTTCCAAGCCAAGCAGAAGACCCTAGACATCACACTGAATCGACTAGCAGAAGTATGAACAGTTTGACATGTGCAAGTCAAAGAAATCAAACTGAAAAATCTTCGAGTTAGTTCTTCAGACTATTCCTTCTTCTTATTGGAAATATGGCAAGCAAGTCTTACTTAGATGCTTATCATCTGCTCTGTCCCTTGCCCCGTTATAAGATCAACTATTTGAAAACCACTGCTGACAGGCAACTGTCTATTTCACAGGTTACTTAGTTTACATTACTTGAAGTTATCTTATGCAGCCATGGTCCATTAATACGTCAAGCCCACCTAAACTGGAAGTACCTCTAAAGGAAGCATTCCCAGCTTTGTCTCACTTTCAACTTTTTGTTTGATCTAAAACTACAGGTAACCAAATACATTTTCTGCATGTTTCTCAAGACATGGAGTAGGGCAGAGCATATTTTTCTTTGGATGATAGTACTGGTACATGTTAGAAGAAACACATCATGTTGGCTTCACACTGAGCCATCACATTGCTTAAATAGACCCAGTTTCCTTACCCTGCATATACCTATCCAGTTTCCTACCATCTCCCAAAAAACCCGCTCTGGTGAAGAACAATCTGTGCAGATATGTAGTGAACCAGATCAAGAAAACATGTGACCAAGAAAAAAAAATTATCATTTTTCCTACTTCTTCCCTTGTAATAACACTACCATTCATCTCAACCCATAGAAATATTGTCTGGGGACAAGAACTGGCAGGAAAACATCAGAAAACAAATCACAGGACTGTCTGTGCTGCTGCTCAAGAAGTCCTGTAAGTAGAGCGGAAAGCAGGAACAAGAACACCCAAGAGAATCAGCTTAACTATCACAAATCCACATCATATGCCCTATATTCCACCAAGCTGAGACTGATACAGGAGTCTAGTTGGAGGTCAGTGATGAGAGGTGTTCCCCAGGGGTCAGTACTGGGTCCAGTTCTGTTCAATATATTCATCAATGACCTGGATGAAGGGACAGAGTGCATCCTCAGCAAGTTGGCTGATGACACAAAGCTGGGAGGAGTGGCTGACACACCAGAAGGCTGTGCTGTCACTCAGTGAGATCTGGGCAGGCTGGAGAGTTGGGCGGAGAGAAACCTTATGAAATTCAATAAAGGCAAGTGTAGGGTGCTGCACCTGGGGAGGAATAACCCCATGCACCAGTACAGGTTGGGGGCTGACCTGCTGGAGAGCAGCT
>VYZM01004373.1:1048-12997 GCA_013398915.1 Dromas ardeola | reverse complement strand
CACGGGGGGGGGGGTGGAAATGTAGCTCTGGCAATTAAAGCCCTGAAGTCATGTTTTAAGCACTTTCAACATTTCCTCTGTAGTGAGTTTCATTATTGCCACTCAATACTCATGTTTACCCCTCACAATAGTAGCAGAAACAGAAACCCCGATACCTGTTATTGAAAGAACTCAGGTTATATTTAACTGAACAATTTTTCTACTATTAACTGTAACTCACCATCTCCAATAAAAGTGAAAATGTAAAAGTGACCTGAACATTCCTTCTCCACTTTCCACACATTCTAAGAATTTTATTCTTACCTTCTCCCTGAAATAAAAAGGCAACTAAACATATGCCAGCTATAAATACCAAGAGTTTTCATTAAGCAGCAAGGTTAGGAAGAAGGCAAGAGTCGTTTTGTCAGCTTGACTCACCACAAGCCTTTGTCTAGGAATATGCAAGGGCCCAGTAACAAAAAGCACTTCTTAAATTGAGAGCTACTCAATCATTATTTGAATTAAGTAGGAATATTTTTTTATATAACTATAATACTGTGTGTTTTTTCTCTATTCTAGAGACAGTTTGTGTATGTCTTCACCACACAATTTGGCTATTTGTTAAAATATTTTCCTAAGAAGGCTCAACTTCCAACGTGCCTATACTCTTTCCATGCTTCACCTACTTTTTATGCATTCATATGTAACTTTAGGCAAAGCTTGAGCGTAATCCCAGAACTGGACCGTCTCTATCAAAAGAAGCAATTCAAAGACAAGAACAAATTCTTGTTGAAAAAAGATCTCCTAATGCTAACTCAGTATGGTTCATGTACATTCGACAGATTTGAATGTTGCTCTATTTAACTAAGAAGTATTTAAAAATTAAAGTATTTGGTCACTTTCTTAGCATTCCAGTTCCTATGTAAACTGAAAATAAGAGAATGCACATATTAGGTCAGTCCAAAAAAATCTAACACTTCTAACAGGTGATGCCCAGGAAAAACTTTAAGAAGAAAACATGTGACTTTTTTTTTCCCCATGGAAAAGTATTTTCTCAAAATATTCTTCCAGAGACACACAAACATACATGCACACAAACACAAGTTAATTGAAGTAGAAAAAGCCCCATGATACATATCTGAAAGCAAGAATAAATATTAGAGATATGAACAACATGTTAAACACTTAAGTAAATGTGTTAATATAGTGTAACATTCACAGTAATGACTTATACAACACAATGAAAATTAACATCTAAGTAAAGGAAGAAATATAAATGACAATTGTCTTTAAAACAATTTACCTGCGGACAGGAAAAAAAAAACAAATTAATGATGACTTAAACTAGACATTTTAAAACAACCCATTTCAAATGTCAATCAAACTTCCCTTTAGGAGGAGATTAATACAAATAATCAAATAATGTATGCTTACAGCAGAGTTCACTGCAGATTTCATGGACTTCTAGACTGCCTTCCCAAACCTTATGGAAGTCAGTCTACAGAAAAAGGTTATAATAATGTATGAACCAAGTTCCAAGTAACAGACCTTTATAATTCTGGGACATACATTCCTTAGGCATTCCTTATTGTTTCTGACCTTGTGAAACAGATTGCAGGACTAGAAGATACAGGAATACATACAAGGCCAAAAGATGTTTACAGACAAGGTTTTGTCTACTCACACAATACATGCATATTTATCTCATTATTTTCATAAAATGTAATTTCAAGCCCGCAATAATTCTAAGTGATCATTTTAACAAATGCGAAGTTGTGGTTTTCCCACATAACATACAGTGAAAAACACTTCTCGCCTCCCCAGAATACTAACACAACCTTCAAAATATTTACCAAGAATGGAATCTTAAAAAGGCAGATGGTATCACATGGGCTCAGAGCAAACTGGTAACGGTTTCAGCTTCACCAAACATTTCACAAAACACAGATTTCAAAGTTCTATGGTGTCACGGTTTAGGTCAGGACAGACTAAATGCATTAATTAGCATGCAATAACTGTCTTAATTATTCCCTCTGTGAAAGAGTGTTTATTAATGCAAAGAACACTACAAAGCGTGGTGTTCTACAGAACATTACAGAAAAGTGCTTTTTGCTATGTCCCCCTTCCTTGCTGAAAGGAGCACTGTGTACCAGAAGGTCAGACTTATGGGTGTGCAACATCACCCTAATTACGTGGGGGATGTCAGCTCCGTAGGCCAAGGCACATTCCACCACTGCTCGACACCTCAGGAGCACACATTCATCTGGCGGTAAGTAGTAGGAAGTTACATCTTAATTTAACACCTTCTGCAACAGCTTCCAGATCTTTAAACACAAGACTGTGACAGCCATGGTTAAGATTACAAGTGCTCCCAACCGCATGACAGCGGGGAGAGCAAGGAGGTAGAACAAAGCATTAGCATCTGGACTCCAGAGAATATATCTTAGCCATACATGTTATTCTCCCCTCCCCAACAGGTTGCATTTATGTAATAAAACAAGTGTATTCCGTGCACTTCAGTATTTCCATTTTAAGAATAATTTATTAGTAAACATGACTTTCAAAAAATGTAATAATTTGCACAAGACTCCAGGAAGGACAGATATATTACCAAAAGCCTTTTCCATACTCCTTATTTACACAACACTTTGCACGTTAATTTAATTTGGCTTTCAATAAAACTGAATAGATTCATTTGAAAAGAAATAATCTGAAGGTTTAGTAACTTCTATCTTGCACGTTCCTGTTCCTTCCTTTCCAGTGTACTAATATAGCCTGTTCATACCTAAAGCAACTAAAACATCACTTGTTTAAAAGTTATTTTCTCAAATTTATTGAGATGCATTCCTGTTTAGAGAGAACACCACCTTTATTATTACAGCAAACCCAAAAAGTTTCTGGTTTGTACAATAGGAGAACTCTTAAATGAGCATCACCAATACCAAAGACATATGCCTCTCCCTAAACATACTAGAGTCTGTGAATAAGCATAGTAAAATGTAAGGTCCAACTACTGCTTGACTAAGTTTGCACAAATGTGAGAGTGAGCAAGAGAAGTGAAAATTGCAAATCACACAGTTTCCACATCGAAGTTTACACTCTAATGAGGACACGGTATAGAACTGAATTACAATCTACTGTATCACAGCAGTCCACAGTGGAAGTTGGCATGAGCCAAATGTAGGTATCAGTCTAACAGTTTGCTTTTCACTTAAACCAAACAATAACGTGACACTTCACAGACTTTTATGACTACATTTCTTTTATTACTAAAGATAAAAAAATTTCAGTAATGCTAAGTCTACATCTGGATGTACAGACATCTTTATACTTCCAGCTGTGACATTTGAGACTGACTACTTCAGAATTTAAAATAACAGACACCATTACCCAGAATATCAAATCTGCAGTTTGATGCAGAAAATCCAAAACAGACATCATGACCAGACTCCACAGGTGAGAACGCTGTAACATTACATACTTCGTATTTATGCTAGATCCAGGGCAAGAACCTAAGAAAATAGTATTTTCCTCTTGAAATTGTATATGTTCCATCAATATGCAATTTGAAGATGCCAGGAAGTAAATAGCTAGCTTATGAAAGAAATTACAGCCTTCTTATATCAATCATACCTTTCTAAAGATTCACTATCACAGAGGCTTTTCTCCTCTTCTAGGTTCTTTCCTCTAACATATGACGTCCAGACTGCTCAACTAAATTGGGTCACTGGGAGAGGTTGCAGTGGAGCAAGGAGAGCAAAGTAGTAGAATAAAGTACCATCAACAACAGCAACCTTGAGCATATGATTATCAAGAGCTGTAAAATTGGTGTGCCAAGTTAAAGTTTTTAAATGAACATAAAACATGCATTTTCATTCTTAAAGTATGAAATACCACCACTTAGTATGAAGCAAAAAACCACCATGGATTCACAGGAAGCTACCAAAAAGATTTGTGCCTCAACCGATCAATCATTCAACTTAAAAGCATAAAACTACTTTTTCCAACTTACGAATTTTCAGAGCCTTACAAGTTGTCTCAAAAAAAAAAAAATACCCCCACTCTCAACCATGACACTCTAAAGAAACATGTTTTGGATTATCTGCCTTTTGAGTATTTAATTTTCAGCTTCATATTTAAAGCTTTTCTCTACAACAATGAAAGCCAGGTTTTTTTTTTTATTTTTTTAAAAGGAAGATACATGTTCTCAAACAACCACGTAACTCTAGGACTAAAAGCTCTAAGAATTGCACACTTGAAGTCAAGTGGTTGGAAAGTAGTAAAAGCCTGCATGATGATGTGCATCACATAAACTATTACTTGAATAAACTCTTGTCCTAATAGATGAAAGATTTGCATCAAGATCAACAGTAGAGTACAATACTTCTATTTACAAGCTGAATTTTCAATTACTACTTAGTATTTTCTAGGAGAGTCGTATTGTATGCAATAAAACATGGTCACACCTACAATACCCACAGTTCTTGTCCTTTTTGTCTCATCTGTGTTTTTTTCCTCCCCACTTCCTTAGCAGTGTTCCTTATCAGTTTCTCACTGCATGACACTTTCTCATGCAAATGGTCTGTCTCTGTTCCTCAGCCCAACTCTGCTTCATCTGCTGGAACAATTAGTAACAAACTAGCCACTGTTAAGAATCATCCTTCAGATTAAAGCTCAATATTAATATACTAATTATATAAATGACGGCAAAGTCATAATCTCAGACTGTCTGGAGACACAGGAGACAACCCAGCATTAATATACCCCTATTTTTGTTTACATTCTCCCCTGTATCCAGAATGCCTATATCTTTTCTTTAAATGAATGCTCCATCTTTTCAGTATATATGGACAAACTCTTCCCTCTCCTAATATCACCAGTCACACAAAATGAACTTTTCCCTTCAGTTTTACTTCACAATAATACATCCTCTAATGCTCTTCATTTCTTCCAACTCCGAATAGAACACACAAGTTAGTTGGTGAAATAATAATTTTCTGTGATCAGAGCATACTGTGAAGTGATTTAACAGTAACACTAAAATCATTTTACTGTTAAGCATGACTTCTTTAGTTTTAACCCTGCCCTTCTGCTCACAAACATACAACCAACTATGGGACAAACATGATTCTGAGAAGAAAAACCTATGAAGCAAATACAAATCCTAAATTTTATTAATATTTAAATCCATTCACCCTGTTAATATTGTCTGTGTTTTAGAAAATACTGGTAGCTAAATGAATTACTACCTTTAGGCAGTCCACAGTTTTAAATTAGACTCCTTTGTTTAAACATCAAGAAGTTAACACTCACTAATCTAGAACACAGTTTTAATCTATGTTTTGCATTGCATGTTTTGAGAACTCTGGATCCTGCTGAGACCTGGCTTTTTTCTTGTCATGTTATGAGTCCCTCTCCCTATCTTTTAAGGTACACCCTGAAACAGCAACTAGTACCATGATAAAGAGCTCCTCCAAGAGAACATTGTTGACACACACTAGGCTACGCTTGTCACAAGCATCTACTAAAAATGTCAATTTTGTACACAAAACAGATGAACCCTATGGCTCAAAAATAAAATTCACAAAAATAAAAAATTACCAATGAATCATAATCTTGTTCCTTGATGATTCTACATCAAAGATGGTATGTATGTTACTACTGTCCAGTCCTCAGCCCTACAGAGAGCAACTGTTACACAGCAAAAGCAAGCAACAGAGAGCAGAGACAATAGGGGACTACAGCATATACTGAATGAACTTTGCATTTACATATTAGTCCCATTAGTGTATATACATATAAATATACACACATACACTTTATACTTATCTTACATGATGGTAAGACCAAAATTGCTATTAGCAGTGCCATTAGCAAGCCAATTTCCATACAGAAAGTATAGTACGGGATCCTGCAGACAAGACTTAGCAATGAAAAGTTATTTTTCAGTTACTTTTACACTTTTAAAGCACTTAATTTTACTTCCATACTTCCATGTTTTTCTATTTCAGAAAACAAAGCCATTGTACATACATAAGCTCTATTTCAATAAACTGAAAATAGTGTGTTAGTGGATAAAGCAGGGTTGTACAGAATAAAAGGAAATCATATATAGACATGGTCTTCTTCAGTGACAGACTTACATAACACTTCCAAACTCATGAAAATTAAGACAAGTCAGTTTCTGAAACAAGAAATAGCTGCTTTTAAACTGTAAAAACCATAAATCTAAAACTGCACAGAATTATACACATTAATTTATTTTATTTATCGGAAAGTGATACCTATATTCATTGACGCTTCCTTTAAACACTACTTTAGCTCATGCATTAAGTTAACCTGTAAGACTGGACCATATATGTAACTTTGCCACCCATACCTTCACTCACACTTTGGTACCCCATCCCTGTAAATACTTGGTTGTCTGAAGGAAAAAGACTAAGAGAAAAAAAAAATTATAAATTAAAAAAAACCAAATAACTCAAGAGGCTGTGGATGTCTGCAGTTTGTACTCATCTGAAACTGACCAGTTTTATAAGGAGAGCAAGCTTTTCTATACATCTACCAAGTTTTATAATACAGAAAGTTTGTGAGCACTGACAGAAACCAAATGAAAAATGAACAGATCACTTCCACCGCATCCAAGGATTTCTCCTGTGCACTGAATAACTTTACAAAAAAATTATTACGGATTTCAAACTGCCTGTGTTTTGGGAAAAGACAGGTAACTGAAACAAGGGGGAGGGAACAGACGTGAAGCTAGAGTAATTTTCCTGGTAACACAAGATCAGAACAAACAGGTTGTCTATAGACAGAGCAAGAAAGATAAATTAGAGACTAGAAAATAGAAACAGGTGAACTAACAAAGAAAAAAAAGAATAAGAAAATGAATGCATTATAGTTGGTAATAAAATGAGAAAATGAACAACCAAAAACCCACAAAAATGGAAGTGGAAAGCAAATCCTAATCAAGCCAAGCAAACCTAGATAGGAAAAGAAGGCGTAACAAAACCAACAGGGATTATATGCAATTTACAAATTAAACCAAGTCACCTGGCAATATTACAAGTCAGTAAAATACTCAGATGCTATACTCATTTAATTTGCAGTGGTCTTTGGGGTCACTGTGGCAACATGCATTTGATACTGACTGCCAAACAGTACTGTAAGTGTTTCTAGCCTAGAAAACAATACAGTTAAAAGGCTGAAGCCATACAGAATCATAGAATCATTTAGGTTGGAAAAGACCTTTAAGATATGGGAGTCTGTATCTCATGAAGTGTTATAGAGTAGTTTCCACACTCAAATGCAGCCCTTGAAGTATGTTGTCACTCTGGAAAAGTCCAAAAACATGCTTTGAATCCTCCCTTTAAAAAAGTCTATGGCCTTTTCCAAAGTGTTGCAGTCTAGGAACTATCTAGTAAGCAAGAATCAAAAGGTGGAGCGATACTCCTAAACAAATCTCTGCAAGGTGTAATAGAACGGATCTGCAATGACTTGCTCTTCATTACAAACTGAAGTTATTTCACTTCCTTCTCATGTGCCACTGCACACTACCATGCCACCTAAAGACAAGAAGAAGGGCTACCAGTCCATGATTTCTCCACAAAGTCTGATCCCAGACCAGAAGACACGGTAAGATTTTAATTCTGTCTATATCTGAACTGGTTTTGGACCATCCTTATTCCCACAATTAATGCAACCCACCACCCAAGAGATAGTAATGTTTTGTTTAGATGGTAATATCCTAGTAGGGAGTACTGACCCCACCCAACACCTGTGCGAAGTATTCACACTTACACAGAATGTAAGTATACAAACATTATTTTGATTCCTTTGCTTCTGGTATTCACTATTGAGAAAGAATGATCTATCTGCTCCTTGACTTTAAATGACACTGTAATACACCATGTCTTTTAACGAATAAGAATGGCAGCAAGTTAAATTACTTGTAGTACAGTGTTGTTAAGAAAGTTAATTGCAAAGATAATGCACAGATTATTGAATCATATGAGCATTCGCTCTATTGGCTTTCACAGGAAATTTAGGGTTCAGTTTCCTGGTCAGTTTAAGCTGATCTAAGGCTGCAGTGAGCAAAGGCAGTCCTGTCATTCCCCACCCTTGTGTCTTCATGGCTCCCCCTGCAGTGACTAAGAACTGCAAGGCAGCATGGCACCAGAATAACTTACTATGCAGTTCACATACGACAATTGCTACACCACAAGGGAGGTGCAGAAACGTGCTGCCAATGATGGTGCTACACTTATGGCAACAGTCCTGAGTTAACAACTTTAGCTAACAGGAAAACAGCAAAAGCAGGGAAGAGTGGTACCAACAGGAACAGTCAAATTACTTTTTCCTTTTCAACCTACCCACTCTGCAACACAGTGTCAAAAATGCTGCGTCGTACTCCAATGTAAAAGTCTCGTCCACAGACCTGAAAAGATAGGTTCTATTATCACATGCTGAAATGAAAAAGAGTCTCTCATGAAGATTATGCAGCGCAAAATGAAATTAAAAGTACAAATGAAATACAATGGTCAACAGCAGAAAAACCGAAAGCAAGAGTGCAATTCCATGCGACAGTTAATGAATGCAAAAGAAAAAATTAAGAACTGTACCTTGAAACAGCAGCTGTAGGCATACTTTTATTACATAACTAACTCTCATCCTCACGTTTTGACACAGTATTATGTTTAATCAGGGTATCCTTTAAAAGAAAGTCAGGCTAAACATACTTGTGCTTATCACTTAATACCTCCAGAGGTGCTTCAGCTAGTGCAGGATTAGTTCAGCAGAAAACTTGGTAAATTCTCCCTGGTAGGACCCAGCATACTTAACTGCTTATCTCCCTCCACAGGGTACCTAAGCAGATTAATTTTCTTGACTACAGACCAAATCAAATGAATAATACTTTAAGCACTGGTAAGAAAACTATAAGATTGATTTATATTTTGCTATTTTCATGTTTCTGATTGTGACAGATGATTCCCATTTCTGATTATATCAGGTATTAGTAGTAAACAAGTTTGTTCAGTGAACAGCAAGCTCATAAAGAGGGATATCTTCATTCATACTAAGCTTACATTAGATATTTTTCACAAGTACATGATTTAAAGTGGGTTAGAAATAGGTATTGATGAAGGAACTACAAGAAAAAAAAGTAAGCTATGTAATTCTACTCTATGTGGAATATAAATCCAAAAAAGTCAGAAACCTAAGGATAATAATGTGCAAGTGGTTGATGCCTCTTTAAGAGCTTGAACATCATCTGCCAGAATTCAAAAGCCTTGTTAAACCTGAAGATTTAATCTGGTACTGGAGTAGCTGAATTTAACTTGCAAATACAGATTCAGCTGATATGTTTACTGTTGCTCCTGATTTTTTCCTCTTACTAACCCACAAAGAAGCCACTAACCTCAGTTAAAGAAAAATATACTTCTATATGCATACCTGGACTGCCTTCGATAGTCAACAAAAAAACTATAGTTCATACTGTTAATAATTTCCTTGAATTTAATCAGTTTAACTTGAATCAAATTTTCCTTCAAATGCAATAATCTTAAATATTAAGAGCCAATTTCTTTGCCACAAAACAGAGAAATTTTTACAGCTTTCTAGAGAATCTTTCTGCTCCAAATACTTACCCTCAGTAAATACAAGTTTTGGATCTAAATTAGCCTCAGTATTCCATAGAAATAAATTAATCCCTGTATTTAATTTCCATATTAGTGACAATGAAGCGTAGTTTTACTTCTTTTCCTATTTTGAAGACCATTTAACAGCAATAAAAAAAAGTTACAAGCCAGTATATTAAAAGTTTTAACTTATTTTACTTTAAATTCTTTACGCTAGGGCAGTTTTAACCAATCACAGTATTAATAGCCTGCATTTTCAAGTAACAGTTTGGAGATGCTCCAATTGAGTCCAATTCTCAGAATGTACTTAGCATCTTCTAACAAAAAAAAAAAAAAGAACACCACCAAACCACCCCAAAAAAACAGGCCTTCCTGAAGAGTCACAGGCAGCATCTAACAACTCAGAGCATACTCAAACTTGCAGTTATCATCAACCACCTGTATCATTACTGAAACACCCAAAAAGCTCTACTTAGGAAAACTTCTTTAAAAGCACTCAATCTATTCACCTTTAATGTACCCTTAGCCTTTGCCTTACTCTCTGACAAGCAAGTTTCTTAGGAAGGTTCTACTTTGTGATGTTAGATTGGTACAGTTTAAGAACTACAAAAATTTTCCTTATACTATTTCTACTCAAAACAGAGTTGTCAACCTTAAGTTGTCTTTAATATTAGCATTTCAGGGCAGTACATCAACCAACACATGCCCTTTTTCCCCCTCCTCTATCAACTGAAACGTCAAAAACTTTATGAAAATTAAAAAAACCACTTTACAAAAGAAACTCATCAGAATGGTTTAAAGAGAACAAGGAGACCATAGGAACCATACACTCAGCTTATACAGCAATTCGACAAGCTCATAAGCACATTTAACAGATTAAAAAAGAGCAGGTTCTCACTCCAGTAAGAACTTTCTTAATTTCCTTTTGCAATTTTCCAAAAAGTGGTTTCAAAGCAAATGTGAGAAAATGCTGATCATAACAAAATTAGTCACTACGTTTTTGAATTAGGTTCTCCAAAAAGATACTTCCTAATATTATTTGGTTTTTGATTAATTAGCATTTATACAAGAGTGTTCTTGTCAACCTGCATCCCTGTCAAGGCTTCCACTCCAACAGTGTTAAAAGATGCCAGAAAAGTTTGGGCTGCACTGCTTTGAGTCAGCAGAAAGAAGAGGAAAAAAAAGTCTTCCTAACTTCTGTTTCAGAATACCTCAATTTGAAGAATAGCTAAGATTTTACAGGTCACCAAGGTACAGGATGCATTTTAAGTTAATAATATCTATGTCTTTGCATGAATTTAGAAACACTGTCTTTAGTGATTATTTTCATGTATGCGTACTGTTATGATGAAAAAAATAAAAGGAACAGTAAAGTGCCTTACTGACCTTAGGCATTCATTCAACTGTCCGCATTTCCTCGGACAGCTGAATTTCCCACCACGGTCAAACTTCCCGGGCTTTAGGTTTTGAAATACTGATAGGCTAAGGAAAAAATGCCAGCAATCACGTTTGCACTTAAAAAATAGTAAGGGAAGTTGGCAGTATGCATAATGAACTTGACTTTATTACTTAGTTTCAAGTTAAGAAATTTTATCAAGACTTATGACAGAAGTCAGCTTATTTCACACTACCCCAGTGATGGAAGCACAGTGCTTCAGACTTGATAGTATTAATTTTATCTTCTGAGGAGCCCATACTGTATAAACTTTATCACTGTAACAACTTACCACCGTACTTAAGGCCTTCGGTGTGGTCTATAAAAATACATTTAGGACTACATGAATGATTATTCAGACTATTGATTAACCTTGCGGAATAGATGTCAATCAGTTCACTTCCATATATGAACTTCTATCGGGCACCAGCGACACGGCAGACAGCAGCACCCCCACGGCTAGTGGGCTTTTTTGTGTGTTTGTTTGGTTTTTTTTCCCCTGCTGCAGACAACCAGCCGCCAGACTTGAAGTACAAAACTTAAGCTACCGCATGAAACTGCGACCTCCAAAAGCCTGCCGCGATGCTTACTTACCGTTAAGGAAGCAGGGCTCTTAAACACGTTAAAAAAAGGGGGTAACTCTATGATAGGATTAAAGACCGGCCAACAAGTAGCATCCCAGAGGCGGGCGGCAGCTCGGCCCGGAGCCCCCCGGCCGTACCGGGGGGAAGGTGGGCAGTCCCGGCGCCGGTACGGGAGGTACGGGAAGGAGGGAGGGCAGCCCCGGTCCCGCCGCCGGTACGGGAGGCAGGGAGGGAGGCAGGCAGGGAGGGCGGCCCCGGCGCCGGTACGGGAGGCAGGGAGGGTGGGCAGCCCCGGCCCCGGCACGGAAGGGAG
>VYZM01004371.1:113472-123550 GCA_013398915.1 Dromas ardeola | reverse complement strand
GTTGCTCTCCATCCCTTCATCCCTGAATCTGTATTGATATTGGGGATTGCCCTGACCCATGTGCAGGACCTGCACTTGTCCTTGTTGAAGTTCATGAAGTTCACCTGGGCCCACTCCTCCAGCCTGTCCAGATCCCTCTGGATGATACATATGGCCCAAACTCAGAAATTGCCTCGGAGAAGAAGCTTGAAGCCTCAAAGCATTTGATCTTGGTAAATATTCCATCCCCTTCTTGTTGCCCGCAGGAACATTGTGCTGGCATCACACCTGAAGCCCTTGGAGAAAAAGGACAAGATGGGCATGAGGAGGAACGTGCTGTGGAATCCCTGTGCAGCCCACGCCAAGGCCACGCAAGCCATCAACGTGGAAATACCCCAGGTGAGGGAGACGCTTTCCGGGACTTTGTCCACATCTAAAAATTACTGCAGAATAATTTGGGTATTATTTTAAAATGCGAGAGTTACTCAGAAATATCTCTACATGTGAGCAAGCCCTTAAAGTCCCCAGGAACGCTGGTGTTTAGACAACCACAGGGTTCAGTCTTGGCCCCTACTTTGTGTCTGAGAAGAGCTTGCACCAGCTGCTCCGAGAAGAGTCTGCTTCAGCCCTGTGGGAATCTATGACCAGCTGCACAGCGTCGGACCAGAGCTCCCAATACCCTGCCTCTGATGGTGGCCAGTAACAGATTCTTGGGGAAGAGTGCCCTCCCTTGACCGCCCTCCTCCAGCTGGCTGCAGTTCAGAGCCCAAGAGCCAGCGTTGTGCATCTGGATCATCACATTTAATAGCCACAGACCGCAGATCTTCTGTGAACACAGCCAGTTCTTTTTCACCCTGCGGTTTAATTATGCATGGTATGAAAAAGTGCTGTTTTGTTTAAAACCTGCTGCCTGATGACTTCACTGGATGCTCCTTAGTTCTTCACATGTGGGAAATAGACTAAACACTTTCTATCCCGGTCATTTGTGATTTGAGTGACATCTGTCCTGCCCCCTTTGGTGGACTCAGCCCACGCAGGAGAGTCCTGGTCACTGGATGTGGAGCCGGGGATGTTTCTCATGGATTTTTTTGACGCCGAGTTTCATTTGCCTGTTTATTATGAGATCTTTTTGCAACTCTTCTAGGCAGCTTTGTGTTTTCTTGGACTGAGCAATGATCTCCCCAGAGCAAATTCTGTTCCTAATCCCGTTAGCGCTTGGGCTCTGATCTCCAGGGCTTCTCTGTCTTGTGTTTAGACACAGCCTGATGTTGCTGTGCCTTGTTCTCGCTATCTGTATAAAAGCCTAAACATTTTAATCCTCCTTCAGTCTGTGCGTCAGTTAAGCCAGCGGTGATGAGTTCAGCAGTTCGATTACATATTGTATAAAACAGGATTTCCTTTTATCTGGAGATGCCACATTGAGCTTGGCTCTCTCTTGTAGTGCGAGCTCTCTGCCACAGGCCCGTACGAAGGCAGCTTGTGACAAAAAGGTGCGTTAGGGCCACCTGCATGTTTTCTGGGGTTTACATTTCATCTCTTTTATCTCCTCACTCCTTTGATTTGCCTCACAGTGCTCGAGATGGAGCAGAGGTTTACACTGAACTACCCTGCTCTCCAGGAGATCCCTTCCCGAGCAGTGATGGTGGATCCGGACTGGACAGCGTGTCTGGTTCTGGTTAGGGTTGGGGTTACTCCACTACTGGTCTGTGTTCATCCATGCTGGGCTTCATGTCTCATCCATTCTTCTGTTATTTTCTCCTGAAGTTCTCCGGTTTCTATGGGGCTTGAGGAACCTGGTATTTCTTTATGTATTGCCACCTCACAGGCTTTATGCAGCTCTTCGTGCTGTCAAAACCTGCATTAAAAACATCTCAGCTATCCACATGTTGATCGGGGAGGGGGGTGGTGATAAAAATCTTTAAGTGGGAACAAAACAAAAGAAACTGGTAACTATTTTTTTTCCTTCAGGAGCTGGATCAGCTGCCCGGAACCTCTGCTGAATTTTACAGAGATTGGCGCAGATGCTTAAAAAGCGGAAAAGAAAAATACCGGTTTTTGCTTGAACTGGGAGGGAAGGCCTTGGGCAGAATCTTTCAGGCTGACTTGGGCTTTGGCCTCCTGGGTGAATTCCTTACGGTGCTGGCAGAGAACGTCTGTCATGAAGACAGAGATGCCATTCTTCAGATCTTACAGAGCCTTTCGAGCACCAAGCGCTTCGGGTTAAATGTGGATCTTCTGAGTGAGTCGGAGAAGGAGAGCAGCAGGGATTTGTTTAGGAGGCTGCAGAGCTATGGGACCGCTGGCCATCCCAGCAGACCGGCCAGCTGCGAAGCAGAGAGGGAAGCCCCCCTCATGGACACCAGCTTGCAAAAGGAAGCCGAGGAAAGGACAGTGATGGAGTTGATGAAATGTTACCAGGTCAACTGAAGGAGCAAAGGCAGCAGGGCCGTGCAGAAACAGAGTGCAAAACAGCTTGAATTCAGCAGCAGACATCGTGCAAGACAGATAAATCGGATACTTTTGAACATTGCTGTACGTTTCTCTATACCTGGGAGCCACCCAGGGCAATAGTTCTACACAAATAAAGGCTAGTTACCGAGAGGAGCGTGTTGTGATCTCTGGGGCAGGGTGTCCTCACAGAACAGCTCTGTCAGGATCTCTTAGATGAGGAGAAAAGTGAGGGAAAGAAAATCTAGGCTGCTATTTTTGAAAGAGAAACCAAAACCCAAATCATCCCTTACCTTTTTCGTCTCCGTCCGTTGTCTATGGGGTTTTAAGAAACGTAATCAATGACACGTTGTGTTTAACCACTGAAGGTAGAATGGGCTGATGGAGGTGGAAGTGCTGTGCAAGGTGGGATACCTGGGACTGTTCCAATCAGCTATTTCATTATTATTCTACCCCAATCAGCAAGGCATGGAGTAAACCTCAGAGACCCTGTCATCTCATGGTCCTATGATCTGAGACACTGTCTGATTTGCTGACATTTCACATAAATTGAAATTTAGAAGGAACTGACAGGCATCACTCCAACAAAGAGACTCTCCAGGACTGTCTAACGCTGTGTCTAAATTGAGTCGCCTTTCTGCTTTGGCTGCGGACTTCAGAGAGGCCCTCACATGGCACAGCTCAGCACCTGCCCACCCAGGTCTCCTGCAGTTCTGGTCTGGGAGGATCCTCAGGCTTCTCCCAAGTGTGCTGAGGAGCCCACCGTATGTTACAGTGCTCAGACTCCCTTGAATCACAGAATCACAGAATGGTAGGGTTGGAAGGCACCTCTGGAGATCATCCCGTCCAACCCCCACCAGAGCAGGGTCACCCAGAGCAGGTGGCACAGGAACGCGTCCAGGGGGGTTTGAATGTCTCCAGAGACGGAGACTCTACCACCTCTCTGGGCAGCCTGTGCCAGGGCTCTGCCACCCTCACAGGAAAGAAGTTCCTCCTCGTGTTTAGGTGGAACCTCCCATGTGCAAGTTTGTGCCTGTCACCCCTTGTCCTGTCCCCAGGCACCATCCTCCTGACACCCCCCCTTTCAGCATTTATAAGCGTTGATAAGATCCCCCCTCAGCCGTCTTTTTTCCAGACTGAAGAGACCCAAATCCCTCAGCCTTTCTTCATCAGAGAGGTGTTCCAGTCCCCTCAGCATCTCGGTAGCCCTTTGCTGTCCCCTCTCCAGCAGTTCCCTGTCCTTCTGGAACCGGGGAGCCCAGCACTGGCCCCAGTGCTCCAGCTGTGGCCTCCCCAGGGCAGAGCAGAGGGGGAGGATGACCTCCCTCCACCTGCTGGCCACGCTCTTCTTGATGCCCCCCAGGATGCCACTGGCCTTCTTGGCCACAAGGGCCCATCGCTGGCTCATGGTCACCCCGTTGTCCACCAGGACTCCCAGGTCTCTTTCCACAGAGCTGCTCTCCAGCAGGTCAGCCCCAACCTGTCCTGGTGCAGGGGGTTCTTCCTCCCCAGGTGCAGCACTCGACACTTGCCCTTGTTAAATTTCATAAGGTTCTTCTCTGCCCAACTCTCCAGCCTGTCCAGGTCTCTCTGTATGGCGGCACAGCCTTCTGGTGTGTCAGCCACCCCCCCCAGCTTTGTGTCATCAGCAAACTTGCTGAGGGTGCTCTCTATCCCCTCATCCAGGTCATTAATGAATATATTGAAGAGGACTGGGCCCAGTACTGACCCCTGGGGAACACCACTCGGCACTGATCTCCAACTGGACTCTGTGCCCCCAGTCACGACCCTCTGAGCTCTGTCTTTCAACCAGTTTTCTACCCACCCCACTGTCCATTCATCTAACCCACTCTTCCTAAGCTTCCCTATGAGGATGCTGTAGGAGACCATGTTGAATGCCTTGCTGAAGTCAAGGTAGACCACATCCACCGCTCTCCCCTCATCTATCCATCCAGTCATGTCATCATAGAAGGCTATCAGATTAGCCAGACATGATTTCCCTTGGGTGAATCCATGTTGAGTACTTCTGATAGCTTTCTTTTCCTCCGCAATTCAGCTCAAAAACAACTGTCAGGTCTGTTTTGTTGCAAAACCCAGCTAGAAGAGCAAAAGGTAGAGTCACCCTGACAGACTAACCATCCCTCTCCAACCTTCTCTATAAAAACCACTGGGCACCTAAATTCTCTGAGGCCTGTCATGTGAATGTTGGGCTTTGTGGCATCTATCTTGGGGACATCTGTGTCCCTGTGATCTGTTGTTGGTGCCATTCCTCTTGCCTTTGCCTAATGCTTGCAAACCTGAGGACTAGCAGAAAGCTGAGAGCTGAAGTCTTAAACAAAACAACAAAGATCCCGGAGTTTCTTAAGGTTGGGATGGAGGATGTTGGTGCAGGAACAGGCCTGGCATAACAGTTACAGCTCCGGTGGGAACAGGCACAGTGCTTTCAGCAGTCCCGAGGCTCAGGGCTTGCACTCACATCTGATGTCAAGGATGGGAGCAGCCTGCTGCATCCCCATCGCCTGGGGAAGGGCAAAATCCCCGCGGTTTGGTGAGAAGACTCAGGAGAAATGAAGTACAGGAGAGGCTGGATGAACGTTTACGGGAGGACGGGCTGTTAGACCAGCTGGGGTCAGTTTCCTCATCAGCTAGTTCATGGTCTGATCTGAGCATCTGCTCAAGAAGGGACACAATCTGAGCTGAAAGTCCAGCCAGAGTCAGTGGGGAGCAAATATCTCACCTTCACTGTAGGAGAGATGCATTTAAGACCTCCAGGACTGGTTCCAGCATCAGCCCAGGCAAGGGTCTTGTGAACAAAAAGTCTCACTTGGTCACTCGGAGAGGGGGAATCTCAAACATTACTGAAGCGGCTTCCACACACAAACCCTTGGAAAGCCAACAGGGAGGATGTAGAAGTCTAAATACCGTGTTTGAAACCTCTTCTGGGCTACAGAGGTCAGCTGCCATCAGAGGAGGGTCTTCTCTGGGTTCATTGTGCTCAGAGGGATCAGAGAAATAATTAATACTTGCTGCACAAGTCTTCCAAGAAGACGTCGGTGGTTCCCTTGTTCTCACCGTGCTTTCCATCGCTGCATCTTCCTTCTGTGGCTGAGCCGCACGAACGAGCTCGTTGCCTGGGGCACAGCCAACAACACTCCAGAGCAGCTGGGAGAGAGCAGAGGTTCTGGAGTCCGTGTCCCAGGGGACAGCCTGCCCCGGGGTGGGACGGAGTGCTTCCCAGCCGATATTCAGCTGAGATGGGATATTTCAGCCACTGTTTGATCCCTGCTGTCAGCCACGTGTGCTGCGTGGGGGTGTCATCTGCAAACCCCATCTTTGTTGAGCGAGGTGGTGTGTGCGCCGTCCCTGCCCGGCGCTGACGCTGCCAACCCCACGTGCGGGTTCCTGCTGTCCCTGCCGAGGACTCAGTGGCTGGGTTGGTTCTACTGACTGCAGAGACCGCCCGGCATGATGGAGATGAGGCTGCCAGGAGCTGCCGTTCTCCTCTGCATGGTGGATGTTCTCCATGCTTTTGCGATTGAAGATAAAGGAGATGTGTTCAATAGAATGGCTTGTCCCGCTTTCCTGATGTTCGACAATGCCGCTTACTTGGCTGACATGACCTTCGAGCTCCCCTGCAACTGCAAGCCCAAAGAGGTCTCTTCCGTTGTCTGGTACTTCCAGAAGAACATGGGCAGCCACAAAACCACGGTCCTGACAGACTTTGCTGGCACCATAGTTGTTGACTCCCAACATATCAACACGAGCAGCAACATCCTGAAGCGTTTCAGTATCCGGATGTTCAGTCTCATTGTCTTCCAAGCCCAGGTGACAGACTCGGGCCACTACCTGTGTGGCACTAAGAAAGGGGACTTCTTTTATGGCTATGATGTGGATGTGCAGCCCACCAAGCATATCACGGTGGCTTTTTTGGACAGTGGCCAGCACGTCCAGGACAACTTCACGGAGAAGCTCTTCAGCTTCTTCACCACCTTCTGGGACTGGAGCAGATGCGACCGCTGTGGGGTGAGAGGCGAGCAGCGGCGGATCGGGCTCTGCTACGTGTGGAGCGCCCAGCTGCACCCTCGCTATCGCACCGCTGTGCCAAACGTCACATCCTGTGGCTCGAGGGCTGTCCCCCCACGTTTCCAGCGTGCTGTCCGCCTCCGGAGACCCGAAGTGGCCATCCGAAGCTGCCTGACCCCTTGCCTGAAGGAGGAGGTCTCCAAGGAAGGCATGCAGTCCATCTCCAATGTCATTTCCAAGCTGGGTGAGAAGCCCTGGCTGCCTCACATCCCCACGCAGTTTCACAAGCAGGTTGTTGGAAGTGGCCTGGTCATCGCGTGCCCAGGAGCCCGGCCTGAGCACGCTGTGGCCTGGGACAAGGACTCTGTCCGGCTCTACCGCTCCCGCTACCTCATCGGTGTCAACAAGAGCATGCGGGTCTTCATCGACCACGGAAACCACCTGCACATCCAGCGGGTCCAAGTTAGCGATGGAGGCATCTACTACTGCTGGCATGAGGGCAAGATGGTGGCCAGCTTCCGGCTCAGCGTGTTCCACCAGAAGCAGCGCAAGCGGACACTCAGCGATCCTGAGACGATCTTCGCCATCAAGGCCATCAGCCTGAGCTACATCCTCATCGGCATCGTCTTCGTTACCATCCATGTGTGCCGCTACTGCCGGCGGGCGTTCGGCTCCCCTGCCAGGACATAGGATCTCCACCACGGCCCCAACGGGTCACTCTTACACCTCGGACCATCCTCCCATTAGAAACGTCTAATGTTTTGACCATTAGAAATCAACATTCTGCCAGCGCCCGCTCATCCTCCCTTTTGGGTCAAGAGCGTGACAGCGAAGACTGATGTGGAAAACTCCCCGTGCCGCAGATTGGCACGACTTAGTAGGGGCAGGCGGGGATTTCCCACCACCGCGATTTGTTCCTGGCTCTGCTGCGGGCTTGCACTGGGGTTTTAAGCTCAATATAGTCCCTTTCAAAAGAATACTTGGAGCCATTGCAAGACCTTCTGGCCAAGCTCTACAGAGTTCTCGAACCACGTCAGTGATTTATTAGAGCTGTTTTTCTAAGAGGCTGCTAAAAAGACCCGCCAAACTATTTTAATCCAATTAATTCTTGCTTTTCTATACCCTTTTTTAAACTTTTTTTCACTGCTGAGAACTCTGAATGCCAACGTTTCAAAACATTCAATCTTCCTTTGAGCTCCTTAGCCGGAACAAACCCATTTTTTTAAATTTTGGTTTAAACTTTTTTTCATTTTTGAATGAAAAAAAATTTTTTTCAAATTAATCTGGTGATTTTCTTCTTCTGGTGATCTTAATCTGGTGATCTTCTTCTGGTTTTGATTGTTTTTTTAAACTCACCCGACTCAGCACACACTTGTGAGTCTATATTTATGCCTGACAAAATTATTATGCAGGTCCTCCAAAGATGATGGCATCTCTACAGGGTTTAGGTGACCACTTGCTTGCTCCTCGGCATGGAGCAGGACTACCCCACGGGGCTCATCTCCACTCCTTTTTCCAAGGACATGGCTTGGGGATTTCAGCTTTCCCAAGAGAAATCCCGCTGTCTGGGACTGGGGGTCCCGGTGGTGCTCAGGCACTCGAGCCACGTAGGTGGTGCAGGAGCTCAAATCCTCCATCAGTCCTGACAGCTGCAGCCCATCCCAGGAGCTTCCCAGGAACCGCAGCCTGGGTTTGTGCAGGAAAGGAGCTGGTTTGAGGTTGAAGAACCCTGAGCAGATCCCTGCTTCCCCTCCTGGGAAGGAGGTCTCTCCCACCCCCACTGCCTGGCTGACGGCTCTGGGGGGGTCATTCCTGCACCCACCTTCCCTCCGTTGTGGTCCCTTGGGAGTGTTGACCCATGACGCGTTGGCCATGCCTTGGGGTACAGCGCTGAGCTTGTGTCCCCTGGTGACTCTGAGCTCGGTTTGGGCTCTGAAGGGTCTTGCCGCCCCGGGCTAATCCCAAATAACCCACGGCACCGGCGCATTGCGGGCACCACCATGGAAGCGCAGTGCTTGCGTTAGCTTTATTTCTCATCTCAAGCTGCCGCGGGCGTTAGTGCAGTAATTCAGCAGCGACGTGGGCTGCAAAGCTCCAGCCAGAGTCTGCTCGCAGGGGACTGAGCCCCCCGGGCCACCGCCATCCCACCTTAGCAAACCTGGGCAGCACCCGGGTCTCCTGTAGCATCTTCTGCTCCTGGGAATGGCCTTTCTGGAGTCGTTAGCTGCAAAGCAGGCTCAGCGCCTCAGCCAGGGGACGAGGGGGACAGAGGGGACAACGGGATGGCATCCGAGTGGCACCCCGTGTGCTCATCCTGAAGGGCTTACGGGGTAGGAGAAGTGCTGCTGGGTCATTGCTCCTGCATTAGGTGGCATCAGGGCAGGTTTGGCTCGTGGTCAGTAGCTAAATCAAAGGTGGGGACGGGGGCTGCAGGCGAGCATGGGGCTGGGCGGTGGCCCTGGGTGGACCGGTGGCATGTGCCGGTCTGGGGGGAGGACGGATGAGGGGACAGGGCCACATGGAACCCAGGGACAAGGGATTGCTTCCAACCTCATCTTGAATGCCCATGGTGGGGGTAGACTTGGGCTCCATGCGTGGCAGGTTTGTGACAGAGGCATCTCCAATCCCTGTCCCCCCCCGGCTCCTAGTGTGACCCAGGTGGGACAGGCAGGACGAGGAAGGCTCCGTCCATCCTCCCCGTCACTCCTGGGTCATGGGAGGCACCTCCTGCTGTGAGAGCACCCGTGGGTGCCCCGACACTCCCCTCCTCCTCCTCTGCACTCCCCTCCTATCCATTTTCACCTGCATGGGACCTCCCAGGTGAGGGGCCAGGCACACGGCTGTGGGTCACCCCTTGCCACGAGCACCTTGGAGTTGTTTTTCCCCCACCATGGTGATGGGGACGCCTTCGTGGCGGACACCCAGTGGGGGTCAGCACAGCCCCATAGCCCTGTTCCAGGAGAAGCCCATGAGGCCCCCCAGCCTGCTGTGCCCACCGCTGCTCCGGCCCCACAAACCACCCTGGACACCCCAGTGTCCCCAGGACCCCCTCGTTATCCCCATTTCATCACCCTTTGATACCATCCCAACAGCATCCTGCTTCTCCATCCTCCTCTTCCTCCTGCCCGTGCCTCTTGGTTAAGCCCACCCAATGCTTGGTGACAGGGAAATGTCCCTCACCAGCCGGTACCTTGCACCCTGCAGCCCCGCCAAGGATGCTCAGGGCCTGGGTGCACTGGGGAGATTTGGGGTGGCCTCAAGGACCAGAGGGTGGTCACAAGGTGGGATGCAAGGAGGGATGCTCTTGGCACCATCGTCTTGTCCAACCATGCATGGAGATCGAAACAAGACGGACTCTCTCCCTGTGCACCGGTGAGATGGAGACCCATCGCGAGCGTGGGCACGGACCTTAAATTCCGGTCCCTGCCATGCCGTGGGGACGCGCAGCATCCCAGCGGGGCAGCTCGGCTCTGCCCAGCACCGCTCGCCTCCCCCAGGTATTGCCCGTCCCCTCCCCGCGCGGTGCCCGGTGGGACGGGTGCTTTGCCAGCAGCCAGCCCCGAACAGGGTGTCAGGGGGGTCCCTGAGGCATGGGGCGATGTGGGAGAGGCAAGGGGTGGGCGGGAGG
>VYZM01004371.1:92718-104271 GCA_013398915.1 Dromas ardeola | reverse complement strand
GAAGTCTGGGGCCCGGGTTGGAACAGTGGGAGGGAAGGAGATGGTGGAGCCGTCAGCACAAGAGCTTCATGGGCTGGGGTGTGGGAGCAAGGGGGGCCCTGCGAGGCGCCGCGAGCGTTTTGGCAGCGGTCCTGCTGCCTTTCCGGGTGAGAGTGCCCGAAGGATTGTCTGAACCTGGAAAAAGGAGAGAAGCAGATGAGGCAGCTCCTGGGTAAGAAGCAGCAAACCCAGGTCCCCTCCTGCCAGGGGTGCGGGCGCTGCCACCTCCCTCTGCCATTCCACCCCTCTCCAAGCACCCACCGCCCTTCCCCGAGCCTGTGCTGCAGCCAGGAAGCTGCAAACCGCAAACAGCATCTTCCACCGGCACCAAATGCCCGATTCCAGGTATTTTCCCCCCGCCCTGAACTGGAATGGGGCTGGCAGGGCTCACCCGGGATGCGGGAGGGCAGCGCAGGTCTCTTGCTGCTGCTGGGGACGTGGGGGATCCGGCTCCGGATCTCACCCAGGGAGCGAGAAGCAGTTCTGTGGAAGAGAAAAAAGGCCATTTTAAACCTCGGAGGCTGAGGGCAGAGGTGCCCCGTTGTCCCCGGGTGTCACAGGCGAGGGATGGGGACTGGAGCCCCAGAGGGAGCAGGGGCAGGAGCTGCTGCACAGAGCGCTCTGGGGCAGGGGGTGCCGGCAGTCGTCTCACCTCTCCGCTCGCTTCCGCTTCTGTGCGGACGCTTTGGAAACTGAGGAGGGCTTTGGGATGGAGGAACTCTTCATGGGAAACACCGGGACGCAGGCTCTGCGGAAAAAGAGGGTTAATGCCAGGGCCAGATCCTGAGTGCCCGCTCTCACGGGGCTGGGAGGCAACGGGGCCAATGCCATCCACCTGCAGGGAAGAGAAGCCACAGGAAACCTGCCTGGTTTTGTGGGGGAAAATAATTCTAACAGGGATAAACCCTCAGGAGATCCATGCAGGAGGTGGCAGCCACTGCTGCTCCCTAAGGCCGGGCCATTCTGCTATGCCTCAGTTTCCCCAGTTACCCTCTATAGGGACCATTTCCTAGAACTATAGGAGGAGACAGGGAGACCTACGGGTGTGCCAAGGGCATGCCAAGCTCTGGTTTTGGATGGTCACACACATCCACGCAGCACTGTAAAAGTCAGAGCCTCTTTGAAGCACCAACAATAACAAAACAAACAAAGACCCGACACCGCGCAGTCCCGACCCTCGCTCCAACCCCTCTGGGAGGGGAGGCGATGCCCCACCTGCTTCCCCACCAGCGCTCCGGCTCCAGAAGCCATCTGGAGGATGCTCCTCCATGTCCAAAGGGAAAAGGAGAAATAGATTTCCTTGGAATGCTTTTTATATATCTTTGCAAGCGATTCCCACACGAGCTCGGCCCGCTGGCTGCCCGTCTGTGGGCCCAGCCTCCCCTCTGAGCCGGGCTGCAGCGATCCATCCAGACAGCGAGACCATGGAGGGGGATCCCCAAAACCACGGGCAACCCATCCAGGGCAGCACTTACTTGGGCGCGACGGGGCCATCCTGCTTGTTCAGGAAGCTCTGGATGTTGTCCCAGACGGGGAATTCGGACAGGCTGAAGGCAACTGGCTTGACCGCGCCGGGTGAATCGCTGTCCTCGCAGATCTCGAAAGTCACGTTCAGGTCGCGGACGGGCGCAGCAGGCAGGGTGCAGCAGTTCTGAGCGGCCGACATCGCCAGGGGCACGCGGCTTTTGGTGACCGTCAGCGGGCAGATTTTGGAGGTGCAACACGAGGGCACCGGAGAGACAAGAGGTGTCTGGGCTGCCGCTTTGAGACAGGGGCTGCCTGGGCTCTGCGCTGGTTGGGGAGTCTCGGCTTCTTTCCCACTCCTCCGCTGGCGTTTTATCCGCATTTTGAGGCTGCGGGGAGTTGCCAGTTGGGAAGCGTCGTCGTTGTTCATCTCAGACCTCCTCCTCTTCTTAGCGGGGCTGGGAGCTGTTGGTGTGGGACTGGCGTGCGGAGTGAGCTGCTGCAAGCATTGCAGGGCAGCGCTCGGCACAGGGGCACCGGCCTTGGCGACAGACGCTGCTGCTGAAGGAGCGGAAGAAAAACAGAGTCACCTCCCTGCCTGCAGCTCCCAGGCACCCCCGAACACCAGGGCATCCCCTCCGCACCCCCGTCACAGCTCAGCGAACCCTACAGCAGCCATTTGCCAGCGGGTGTTTCCATCAAACCACGTTAAACCCAGAGGAAAGGAGCCCAGCACAAATACTCCTGTGCCTTGCCAGCCCTAAAGGCACCGGACTGGTCCCAGAGCGAGTGCCCCGTGGCAGCGCCTGGTCTGTCCCCGGAAAACAGGCTCTGCAGAGCCCACGGCGTCGCTATGGGGTTGGTGCCTTGGGACTGAGGATGAGGAGGAAGATGCAGGCCGCCGGCTGGGAGGCTACGGCCAGGCCGACTTGGGCAAATGTACCGTGGAGGCGTAAACAAGATGGAGAAAAAAAAAAAAAAAAGGATCAAAACTGCTGCTCTGCTGCTTTGGTCTCCTGGAGCAGAAATATCACTCACGTTTAAGCTGACTTGCACAAACACGCTGAGCTCCCCAGAGACAAGGGCTGCTCAGCGGCTCCTGCCGTGCCCCGGGCTGCCGGAGATGCTGGCTGGCCCGAACGGCTCTACAAAGCCAGGCTGGAGCCGCTCTCGGCACAACCCGCTGGGCACCACGTCAGGAAAAACTCATCTCTCTGCCCCGTGCCCACGGCTGGGAGCTGCCCCCCCCTCCACCGGCTCCTCCAGCGCGCCCCGAGACAAAGGAGAGGGGACAGCACCCACTGTCCCAAACGCAGACCCTCACCGTCACAGCCCTGCTGCGTGTTCTGGGCTGGGGTGGCCCCGCCAACCTCCGAGGGTCTGTTCGGAGACATGGCTTGTTCCAGGCTTACACCAGCCCCCTGATGGACCAGGCCCTCCAGTTCCTCGAATTCCGAGACCATGTCAGGAGTTAGGAGGTTGGCAGCCTTCAGGAGGGAATATTGCTTTCGGGCAACCCTCAGGATGGCGGCTACAAGCCTGGGACAGAGACAGACCCAAGAACAGGTTAGTAGGTGAGCTTGAGCCAGTATCACCAGTACCAGAGGCTCAGCACCACCAGCATCACCTCGGAGACACCTCCTCGAGTGGGGCAGAGCCTCTTAGCAGAGTTCTGGGGGAAGAGAGGCAAAGTTTGAAGCTGTGAGATACCCAAGCTGCAAATCTCTTGCTGGACAACCCGAGCTGCACGTTCACCTGTTGGTTACAAGGGACCAAACAGCATCCACAGACTTTTTGCTGGGCCTCAGACGCTCGTTAGCTCAGCTAGAGGCAGACCGGGATCCAGGCACGCGTCAAGGCCAGCCTCCCTCAAGAGACCTTTCTAAAGAGGTTCATTCTGCCAAGATGCTCGGGGCAGAGACATCAGCAGATGGTGCCACGGGAGCCCTGCCAGGGCAGGGCCTCGGGGAGCTGAGGCAGGAGGAAAGACTTCGCAGAGGTAATTTCAGGACTAACAACGTGCACTTAAGGCTCACACAGTTGCTGTGCCTGGAAACCTTCATTGCTGGCATTTCCAGGAGAGATTATCCCATGGGATTAGATCCCCAAGGGCCAAATCCCCTATTTTACAGGGCGGGCAGTCATCGGCAGACAAAGACCCAGCCCCACGTCCATCTAGACCATCTGTGGGATGGGAACATGCAACACAGGAGGGTGGACAACCCGTCCTCCGCAGGCAAACAAGAGAAAGTGGCACATAGGGACGGCACGAGAACACTCACGTCTCGGTCTGGCTGCCGGACAACCCCTGTAGAAGGCAGCTTGGTTTCTCCAGTTCCAGCTGGACATCTGTCTGGTGGGTTGCTCCGGGGCTGCTAAGAGGCTTTTCCTCCGGAGCCTGGAGCAATCACCCAAAAACCCAGGATTAGCCCATATTTGAGCTGAGTTTGGTCCCCAGACTCCCTGTTAGCTGGGGAGTGAAGGGGTTTCGCTGGCACCTACTGAGCCATGACCCCAGGCTGAGCTCCTGCCCTCTCCCAGCGCGCCCAGTGTGCCCCACGAGGGTATTTGAGTCCCCTGCTCATCACGCCAAGCCCTCCCACGCCGCCCACCCCTTCTCTCACCTCCTCCACCGATCCCAGCTGCAGCCGAACAGCTTCCAGCTCCTGCTGCTCTCCATCACACTCCATCTCATCCTCCAGGGCCAAGCACATCTTCGGGACAGCTTCCTCCAACCTACAGAAGCCAAAGAAGAAGCAACTGAGCCAGAGAAGATCCTCTGGTGAAGCCGTCGTTTTGCGTAAGAAGTTTTGGGATGGCTCAAACAGAATATTTGGCCTTTGGAACCCAGCTGCCCTCGGTGCTCGCGCGCTGTGGTCCCCCAGGTTCTAACTACGCCCGACCACAGTCAAGATGATGGTGCACACCAGCAGAGAAGCTCATCTGCTTTCTGACGGACACGCAGGCTCCAACCAGCACTAAAACCCTGCAGGCTCCTTGACCCAGGGGACACCAGGAGGTCACACTGAGCTCTGTCCCTCCTCCTCACCAGACTCACCTGGGCAGCTCCACCGGGCTCGAGCTGAGGGGAGGCTGTGGCACCTGGTTTTGTGCCTGCCGGGCAGCGTCCTCATAAGCACGGAGCTTTGCCCGCAGATCTGCCACCTGCGAGGAAGGATCATCTCTTGCTTAGATGGTTTCACAACCCCCGGGAGCTCAGAGGTCCGTGTCCCAAGCAAACCACGGCTAAAGACAGCGCCCTGCCCCTCCCTGCCAGCATCTCACCTCTGCTTTCAGCTGCTCGCAGATCACGGCGTATTTATTAGCGTGGCAGTCAAAGCTGAGCACGTTGCTCTTCAGCTGCAGAGACAGGGACAAGGGAGAGGTTAAAGCAGCACTGGGGCAGCACAGGCCCCTCTCCTGACACAGCTCCTCAGCCTCCTCCAGGCTCCAGGGGGGCTGCAGTGGACACGATCAGTGCTCAGGGACCCGCTGTCCCCAGCCTTTTTGGGCTCCGGGCTGAGGAGCTTTAGCAGAAGACCAGGCATACAGTGTCTGCAGCTTCGTCAACTGCTTTCTGCCCAGAGTGGCACCCCCAGAGCTGGAAAACTCAAGCTGGAGAAGGGAGGCACCCACTAACATACCCCACCACGAACCAGGCTCCTTCCCACCCATCCCCAGCAGCTCCCAAACACATGGCAGATCATCATCACAACGCCAGGTCCTCACCGACAGCTTGATGTCCTTGGCCCGGTTGGCGTATTTGAGCGTGTTGTAGGTGTCCTCGTAGGCCAGCACACAGGGACTCACCGCAGCGATCATAATGGTGCGGCAGTTGCCACCAATGGAGTCCTTCAGCAAGCGCGTCAACTTGCTGTCCCGGTACGGGATGTGGGTTTTCTTGCTCTGTACCAAGAGATCAAGGGTCCGCTCAGCTTTTGGCCCTTGGGCGCTCAGCTCTGAATCCCGTGTTGCAAGGGAACGGCCACGCTCATCCCACGGCACCTCTCGGAGCCCAGCCCAGGCTGCCGTCCTCACTACACTGGCCAGACCATCGCGGGAAGACACCCCTCGCATTCACCCTCCCCGGAGAGCCAGAGCCGGGCAGGGCCACGCGAACAGCGTTACCTTTGCATCAGCCAGCGCGTTGATGACATTGATGAGGGCCAGCAGCGAGCGGTTGATGTTGGCACCCTCCCGGAGCCGCTCGCCTTTGGCGTTGGTGACTGAAGCTCGCTCCGAGCCTGCCAGGTCAATCAAACTCATCTTGGCCACTTGCAGATCCCGAGTGAGGCCACCAACGCGGTCCTGCTGCTTCACGTAGATCTGTGAGGACAGAGATCGGTGACGCTGCAGCTCAGCAAGGCACAGGGGGTTGCTGGTTGGAGGCAGCATCACCAGTTTCAACGTTTATAAAAGGATGGCGAAGAGGATCACACAGGCTGAGAGCGAGCAGAGGAGCCCAGCACGCTGAGAAGACAAGCCAAAAACTTGGCGATGACACAAGTAGCAAAGCCATAGAAGGGATCTCTCAAGAAGCGACAGAGCTACGGAAAATAATCAGCATCTCCTACGCTTGCTGAGCGAGCAGGGTCCAGCTGGTTGGGTCCCTGAAGGGCAACGCGCCAACCCAGAGCCCTGGTGTGACCGTGGAAGTGCTCACATAAGTGGCAGCCCCAGCCCTGACTCCGACTGTGGATTTTGCCAGCAAACTCAGACGGCAACGGGGGCTGCAAGCCCCCAGGCACGAACTTGCAGTGCCCCCAAGGACGCATCCAGCCAGGGCTCTCTGTGCCGAGCCCAGTTCCCGGCTGGTGCGGGCAAGGAGGGACACAGCCACCGAGACTCAGCTGGCAGCATCACTTCATAACTTCCCTTTTTGCATCCCTAAAGATCTCCCAGGAGAAGCAAATGCTTCCCACACCACCCTGTAACACTCTCAACCCCCAGGAGCAACTCCTGCATGGACTGGAGGTGCCACAGAGGCCGGTAACTGGTCCTGCGTCCTCACCAGACCGCGGTTCGCCTGCCGGGATGCAGAGCCAGCAGCGGGAAGGGCACATTTCCAGCACAGCTAATGGATTCGCGGCAGGCAGGAATCCAGCACCCACCGACAAGCCCAGCTGGGAAGCCGGCTGGGAAAGCATCCAGACACCTGGACTTCCCCCCTGCAAGCAGCAACAGGCAAAGCACCAGGTTCAGACTGAAATTACAGTCGGAGCCCTGCATCTCCCCACGCAGCCGTGACGGCCCTGCTAATTTGGGGAAGGGCCTGGCTGGAATTGAAATCAAGAGGCAGGTTTGTGCAGGAGAGCACTGAGAAAGCAGGGGGCAAATTTACAGACACACACCCCCCCAGGGGAGCGTAATTCCTGGCTCGGTGCCAAGGGGGACACGACAGAGGAGACAGCGGCCTGCCCATGGCACCTGGGGGGGAAGAACGCACATGAGCCAGCGATAACTGGCTCCCAGTTTGCCCTGGGTCAGGTTTTAGGTACGGCTCCCTCATGCTAAGTCGACAAGACTCAAAAGCCCAAAGTGAAATTTCAGCCCTTGGGAGATGTAACACCAAGATGGGAGTACGGGGCTGTCCGGGAGACGTGGTCACCAGCACCACCAGTACGTGCTGTCCTGCTGCAGCACTGGCTAGTGGCCTGCCCAGCCCCGTTCCTCTTTTTTCAGAGCCATGACCACTCCGGTTTTCCCCATGGCACACCAGGAGCAGCAGCAGGAACCCAGCGATGCTGGTCCTGGCAGGGGCTTGCTCTCTAGACCCCTTTTCAGCACATATCCTGAGCGATACCGCAACCACTGGCCCTCACCTGGAAGATGGCATGCGAGCGGGAGGAGGTGGCGTTGGCATCAGTGGGATGCTGCGTCCGGTTTTTGTTGCCGTTGGCCAACATCTGCAGGAGCTGCTCTGCCGACGCGGGCTGGGAGAGAACAGGCAGAGGGGAGGTGTCAGCACGCCCCGTAGGTAGACACCGAGCAGCCACGGCGACGCAGGCTGAGGCATCCCGCAGCTCTCGGGGCTCGTTTCAGCTCGGGGTTACGTTTGCTGCCAGCCAAGAGCCGTGCAGGCAGCACCCCTGTATCTTCACACCCCGCCGTGTCCCCAGGACATGGGCTCGCTTTCAGAACTGCCGTAGGTGCAGCCTTGCCCAGACCTTGTGCCCATTTTTATACCCACCTGATGGAAGGAGAGACCTTGAACCACGACTCCTTTCTCGGGATCCTCCCGGATGGCCAGAGGGCCCTTGGGCTCCAGCAGGTCGTGAATCTGTTCATTGTACACCTGGAGCGGGGGACTCGATGTAAGGCTGAGGTTTGGTTCCCCGGCAGGGAGAGGCACTTTGTAGCCCAGTCACGCACAACCTGGTGTCCCCACCACCACCTCCGGGACCTGGAGAGCAGCTGATGGTGCTCTAAACGCAGAGGAGAGCTCGGGAGGGCTTTACTGGCAAGACACTGTGCCACCACTCATCTAAAGCCCTGTCAGCCTCATCCCTACGCAGCTCTCATCCCTACGCAGACCACAGCAAGGAAGAGAGAATTCCCCAACTCCAGATGGGAGAAACCAGCGGCACCAGTTCACCAAACTGGGTGGGTGAGCCTGCTTCCAGTTAGGTTCTAGGGCTGCCCTGGTGACACCAGGCACAGCTGGCAGCCTCGAGCATGGCACTGCGGGCTCCAGATCAACCCCAAATCTTAGCAAAAGTGACCCAGAGGCAGGAGGGGACATGGCTCGGTGGCAGTGTACCTCCTGGTAGGAGACGAGGACCTCGCAGCTCTTCTCCTCCTTCCTGGCCTCGATCCTCTTGTACAGCTCCACCATGGTGAGGTACATGATGCCGGGGTTTTTCTCCGAGCCCAGCATGGTGTAGGTTTTTCCCGCTCCAGTTGCGCCGTAGGCAAACACTGGGAGGAGAAAAGAGTGGACGGTGGAAACGATCGTTAATTAATGGGAGCGGCGTAGGGAGTGCCGGAGAGGAGAGCTTCCCGCAGCAACCCCTGTGGCGGGGGTTGCTCACAGGCTTTGCGGAGACGAGGCAAAGATAATTACCCTCCACGCTGGCTGCACTACCCGTTAGTGCAATTTTTTTTTTCCTCGTTTCAGCCTCTCTAATTTATCAGACAGAGACAGAGCGAGTCCCCAAACCATCACCTGCTTCAATGCTCAAGTCACCCCTGAACCTTCCCCTTTAACAAGCTGAGCCGCCCCGTTCCCCCATCTCTCACCAGAAGGTGTTTCTTCTTCCAGACCTTGTAATTCATCTCACTTTTCCTCCCATCTTTCAACACCCTCTTTGAAGCATCACCATCAGAGCAGGACACACTCATCTAGAGAGCCCTTCTCCCCATTAGCAGCACTCGGTGCTTCACAACTCTCTCATTTAAGGATCCTGGAGTTATTTTATGCAGATAGAGACACGAGACGTGCCTGCCAGGTGGGCACGGTGACAGAGGCAGCCTTCAGCGGCTCACAGAGCACGCTGGAGAGCCAGGAATAGCATCCTCCAGTCCCAGTGCCCGGCCCGGCGCATGATTAGACAGGAGAGTGGTCGTCTCCCGCTCGGTGCCTGCCTCGCAGAAGTGATGTGCTCGTTAAGCCGCTCGTCGGCTGACAGCCTGCAAACAGCACGAGGGTCTGCAGCGGCGGGCGAGGAGCTTTCAGACCCAGCACGGAGCTTTCCAGACCCGGCTTTGCGGTGCTGCCAGCCTGGGAGACACGTGCGAGGGGCATGACAGCGCCCAAAGCAACCTGAGATGTGCCTGCTCCATCCCAGATCCCATTCCAAAACTCAGCATCCTCCCAAAGCTCTGCCCGTTATGGCAATTTGGGCTGGGAAGGGATGGTGAAACCAAGGTGTGCTTTGTGCCATGGACCCACCTGATTTCTTCCCCTCCTTCCCGCCCCATGAGAGCAGAAAGCAAGCAATCCTCATCCCTGGAAAGCGTCTGTCCAGCCTCATTTTCTACCCCAACGCCCACCTCCATCCCCTACATCCCATCTCTGAGGGTGCCAAGCACCGCTGCGGCCTCCGGTATCACAGAACCACAGAAGAGCCTGGGCTGGGAGGGAGATGAAGAGACCATCTGGTCCCAGCTTTTGTGGGAATCATCGAGTCATAGAATTGCCTGGGTTGGAAGAGACCTTTCAGATCATCTAGTCCAACCATCAAAAAAAGGAAAAGGAGCCTGGATGAGATTATCTTGTACCCTGTCCTGTAGCATCTTGAGCACCTCCAGCCATGGGCACTCCGCTGTGTCCCCGGGGAGGTTGTCTCAGTGAATGCTCTCACTGTAAAAAGCGTCTTTCTTCCATTGAAATGAAACCTCTCTCACTGCGACATGTGTCTGTTGCCCCTTGTCATCTTGTGATGACAGAAACTCCATCCTCTCTGCAGCCACCCTTCAAGTACTCAAAAACTGATGAGGACTGCCCTGAGCCTTCTCTTCTCCAGGGAGAGGAGCCCCAACTCCTTCAGTCTTTCCTCCCAGGGCATGTTCTCCAGCCTCCTCCGGACCCTCTCCACTCTCCTGCATCCTGCTGGAGCTGGGGGGCCTAGAGCTGGACGCAGCACCCCGAGTGCAGCCTGACAAGCAGCTGATGGGATGATCTGCCTCAGCTAGAAATCTTATGGTGGATGCAGCCCAAGACCTTGCCTTCACTGCTGCCGCGGCACACTGTGACTCCCATTCAGCTCCTTGTCTACTAGGACCCCCAGGTCCCTCTCTGTACCGGGCTCCTGGGTTATCCCATCCCTGGTGCAGGATTTTGCACTCCTCCGTGCTAAACTTCACACCGTTCTTCCTCACCTACTTTTCCAGCCCGGCCAGGTCTCACCCTGCCTGCTCCAGCTGAGACCCCACCTGGTCCAGCTCTGGGGAGCCCAGTACAAGGAAGATACGGGCCCATCAGAGCCTGTCCAGAAAACGATCCAAGGGCTGGAACAGGTCCGCTATGGAGAGAGGCTGAGAGCTGGGGTTGTGCAGTCTGGAGAAGAGAAGGCTCCAGGGGGACCTTATGGTGGCCTTTCAATGTATAAAGGGGGATGACAAGAAAGAGAGAGAGAGAAACCTAGGGCCTGTAGTGACAGGGCAAGGGGCAACGGTTTTTAACTGACAAAGAAAAGGTTAGATTGGATATCGGGAAGAAATGTTTCCCTCTGAGGGTGGTGAGCCCCTGGCCCAGGTTGCCCAGAGAAGCTGTGGCTGCCCCATCCCTGGAGGGGTTCAAGGCCAGGTTGGACGGGGCTTGGAGCAACCTGGGCTGGTGGGAGGTGTCCCTGCCCAGGGCAGAGGGGTGGAACGAGACAGTTTTTAAGGTCCCTTCCAACCCAAACCAGTCTGTGATTCAATAAAAATGCTTCATGTTTCACTTCCCCCCATTTACCTGCCAGGACCAGGCGACATTTCCATGTCAGGATCGTCCCTGTCCTGACCACACTTGCAACCGCCCCAGCTTGGTGCCACCAACAAGTTTAAGGCTATATCTTTTTTGTGTTGCTGTTGTGTCCCCCCTGCCCTCCCCAACTGCTTGAGGGCTTCCGAAATAAAACCACAGCTCCGCTGTGCCCACCCAGCCTGGGAGGGATGCAGCAGTGGCTCCTGCAAGGATCAAAGGCGCTTGCCGGGTCTTACCGGAGCAGTTGTAGCCGTTGAGGACACTGTCCAACACGTCACGGGTGGTGTGCTGGAACACCTCCTCCTGGGTGGCCTTCTCCCCGAAAACCCGGTCGAAGGCGAACTTCAGGTCCTTGCCCTGGTGCTTGGGCCCGCGGGCAGGCAGCACGCTGCCCGAGGCACCGCCGGGCTCCTCGGGGTCAAAGACGAGGATGTGCTGGTCGACGACACGCAGGACGGGGTGTGCAGCCCGCTCTCGCTCGCAGGGGGCGGAGGGTCGCACCCGCACCACCACGGTCACGGCGCCCTCCTCGGGTGGGGGGCCCAGCGCCATGGGGACAGTGGGGAGCTGGGGCGGGGACATGGTGCCGGCTGCGGGACACAGCTCTGGGCTCGAACGTCCTGAGGGTCTTGTGCACTCTG
>VYZM01004371.1:44042-64307 GCA_013398915.1 Dromas ardeola | reverse complement strand
CGGGAAGTGCGCGGCGCCCCGCCCCGCCGGCGCGCTGATTGGCCGTCGGGCAGCATCCCGCGCTGCGATTGGGCGAGCTGCCCGTCAGTCTGGCGGGGGGGGACGGGCCCGCGGGGCTCCCATTCACGCCTGGTACGGGAGCGTGTTCTGAAGCTAAGCAGGGTCGGGCACGTTCGTGGCGCGGATGGGTGACGGCGTGTGGGGTGTCCGCGGGACAGCCAGAAAGGGGCCGCGAGTGCATTTTTTTTGGCAGAAATGAGCCCAAGTCACAGCTCTTCTTGTTCATGCGTTAGGGTGTGTCTCCCCACATTCCCCAACTCCTCTAGCACAAGCCTTGTCCTCCTCCTGGCATCTCTGGCACCGCGGTGGCACCCAGGGTGGTGGCACAGTTGGGTGTATTGTCCTGATCCCCAGAGCTGTGGCCTCCTGTGGCCATCAGTGTGCCCTGGAAGAAGCCCAGGCTTCTGCACACCCGTGCCATCCTTATCCTAAACACAGCCCAGGGTTTTGCAAAGCTCAGCTGACATCGTCTTGTGGCTGGAAGAGCGTGGCGTCCAGAGGCACGATGTGGTGAAATAGCAATAATTAGGCTGGGAGTGAGTGCGTGCGGCGGGGCAGGTCCATATCTAGGTAGGAAAGATCTAAAATCCCTAACGTAGTACCGGCATTACTCACTGCCTTAATTAACGAGGGGCAGAGCTGCCTCCCCATGCCTGTGGTTTGCAGGAGGGGCTTTGTCCTCATTCCTGCTGGCTCTGCGTGCGGCGGGGCACGGGAACATCACGTGCTTCCAGAGGTTTCCAGAGGTTTTGTGCCTTGTGCTTCGCACGCCAGAGCCTCACCAGGCTGCTCTTCCCGCTTGTCCAGTGCCCCAACAGTTGCCCTCCCAGCCCTGCGACATGGAGACCGTCGGCTTAAAGAGCTCTTCTCCTTCCATCGGCAGCTCTCCGTAGGCAATCCCGCCCGTCCGCTGAGTGAAGTGAATAAAAGGTCATGCAAGAAATATCACAGAGGCTTTTTTTTATGACAGCACAGATGCCTGTTTATATTTTATTTGCCTCCCGGGTGTGGCACCGTGTCTCAGTTTAATAGGTTTAGCTGTGGTTGGGGAGATTTTTCTTTTCTTTCCCTCTGACATGATTAGGTTTGTGGAAACCAGAGCCAAGCGGAGAGGAGACGTGGTGCTTAATCACCGTTATTTCCCAGCCCAGGGCTTCAGCCTGCCCTTTGCCAGGAAAAGGTGTGTTCTTGAGCCCTCTTCCTACCCTAGTGTGGGCATCGCACTTTCTGTGACCCTGAGGAGCTCAAATGCAGTTACCTGCCCCGAATAGAGTGAGCACTGAAGCACAACAAGGTAACTGGTCAGCCTGGGAAGTGTCCTGTAACAAATATACTTAAAGAGTTCTAATCACTCAGGAAATAACGTTAAAAGCATGGCTGACGGGCAGAGCGATAATGAGCGCAAGCCAGGGAGGCTTTGGAGCTCTGGCAAATCTCCTCTCCCCCCCAAAATCTAATGGGGGGATCCACCTAGGAGAGAAAAGACCGAGGGGGTAGGAAAGGTGGTTTTCTTTCTTGATGCACATCGGGTCCGTCGATGTCGTGCCGTCACGTTACGCTGGGATGTGGGAGCGATTCTGGTCTCCCCAGCTGAATGCTGTCCCCAAAAAGGAGGCAGGGGAAGTGCCTGGAGCCGCGGGGGTTTGCAGAGCACTGCTGGGAGTCCTGCCTCTGCCCAGGGCGCGTTGAGAGTCACTGGATCTTGGCTCTGAGATTTAAAACATGAAAATATTACTTAGGGAGAGCAATACTTCCTTTCCTTTTAAGGACAGGAAAGAGGAATTGAGTTTCCTCTGCCTTGGTCCTGTGTCAGCACTGGGAAGTGGCTGCCCCGCTCTCCCCTGCGGCCGTCCGAGTTGATTTCCTAGAGGAAAAATTCCCAGTTTCATATTTGTTGCAATTTCCTTTGTGCAGAGAGGGCTCCTGTCATGTCTCCGGTGTCTGCGGAGGGTTTATTCCTGTTGTAGATAACAGACACCGGAGAGGCAGAGACGCTGGCACAGGCTCTGCTCCCCGGAGCCGCCGCGAGCCCCATGGGTTTTGTCAGTTCACAGGCAGCAAGTGGCAGTGGTGAGACCAAGGATTTGAGTGTCCCAGCCTAGTGAGACGGGTCCATTGTTGGCAAAACCACCCGGGGAAGCAGTTTTGCGTGGGAAAAGTTCAGGAAGGGTCCTGTGGCACGAATTGGGTTGTTGCTGGATGGGGTGTTGGAAAGCAAAGGGGCTTTACTTGGTGGGACAGCGGGTAGCTGCCTGGTTTGGCGATCCCTGCCCGCACCTACACCGTGAGAGGACGTTCCTGGGACAACCGCCCTGCTCTAACATGCAGAATTTAGTGGTAGGTGTTATGTGGAGCACAAAAACGCCACGCTCTGCTTTGGGACCTGTGCTCCGCCATCTGCAGGCCTCCCTCCCCGCTCTGGCCCCTAATGAGATTACAACCTAAGTACCGCGCCCGATTAGCCCCAGGTTTGGCAGAAGCATTTTCCAGCACCTAAATACGGAGCAGGGATCTATTCTTTCTTATCTTACACCTTTCAGGCGAGGAAGCCAGGCCCTGCGGTAGAGGAACTGCAAAACCGCACAAGCCCTTGTCCCAGTCTGCATTTCCAGTTTGGGTTTTGAGGAAAAACGAGCAACGTTTGGTACCGTTTGCTGCCTTAGGTGGGAAACGGTCTGAGAGCCCAAGCGTGGCATTTTGATTTATGTAGTGAAAGATGCTTTTTGATGGCTGCAACGTGTACGCTGTGGGGAATAACGCCCTGCCCTTGCCATCGAAATCCCCCCGTGCCGACCCAGAGCTTCCCGCCAGGCTTCAGGAGCCCAGCAGCCGCAGGGAAACAGCCGCAGCCGCAGTTGTCCTCCCTTGTGCTCCCCCACCTTGCAAAAATAAAGCTCTCGGATCTGGGAATACAGCATGAGCGTGCGCGGATCCAGGTGATAGACAACTGGGTGCCGAGCCCCAGTTTGTTACTGGATGTGTCTGCTGGTGGGGGACGGTCAGTCTGAGTGCATCTCGCCTTGACCAAGCCCAGATGGTTTATTTAGGTGCTTCCAAAAGTCTGTTTTCGAGATCGCTCAGGTTACGGGTATTATTTTCTGCACAGCGGTTAACATGGGCTCCTTTCCCTCAAACTGGAGGAGCCGTCTGGTAGCGGGGAAGGGGGGTTGCAGCGATAGGGGATGGCCGTGATGCCTTTCTTGGGAGAAGGGAAAAGTATTTTCCTCAGTCAGAAAACGAACCGTTGTGATCCCGGAGGTAATCGGAAGATGTTTTGCATAGAGCAGCCGACGCGCCCTCCTCCGCCCGCTTTATCTCTCAAAGCAGCTCGGGCTGGAAAGGAGATATGGGGGGGGGAAAAAGCTGTAAGCGCAGCCGGGAGGGCTGTGGGCTGTCGGGCAGGAGCTGGCCTGGCGCTTAACCCTTCCGGGGGGGTGAAACTGGCGCCAGCCCTCGCAGCGATATGGGTCGCGTCAGCTGCGGTAACTGGGATTTTGGATGGTGCAGCTCGTCCCAGGACACCGGTGAGACATTGCCGTTAATCTGGGGAGTGTCCAAGGGGCTGCAGCTACACTGAAGCATAAAGAAGAAGATATTCTCTTTCCTAAATGAACTTTAAAATAGAAAACACCTATAATTGTTGCTTCCCAAGGAATTGGACCTTTGGGTTTCCCAGCATTTTCCTGCGTGCTGGCAAGTCCTCCGATGGGTTGGTTTTCATCTCCCAGCTGGAGCCGGGCCCTTCCCCATGTCACAGCACCTGGGAGTGCAAAAACCTCATCCCACCTTGTGCCACCCTGATTTCTTCCAGGTCACGACAGCTTTGCTCATAAATCAGGGAGGATTTTTCTCAGCGCTTTTACCTGCGAGGCCGGTGCGGGGCTGAAATGATATTGGTTGGGCTGAACTCATTAGCGGCAAGCTGGGAGGTGGCAGCTCTGATTTATGAAGCAAAGCGACACCGACTGAATATGCAGGGTCTGGGAGGATTTTATTTGTCGCATCTGACACCTGCAGCATCCCAACTTGGAGGTGACCTGGGAAAACGTGTCCGTCTCCTTTGGAAAGGGGTGGCTTCCAAGGTCTGCCTTCGCACGTGCTCACAAAACCCCTCGTGCTGTCAGATTGAGGTGTTAAAATTGGTAAGAAATGGGTTGGATATGTTTATTGCAGCTCCGCGGTGGGTGGTTTGGCTCATCCCAGGACCTCGGTGTGGCCATCGTGGCTTGTTGGGGACTGGCCATGTTTCGCTTGTGCTCTGCTGCAAGGAGTTAAAAAAAAAAAAACAAAAAAAACCCACAACCCAACATTGCGCATTTGTCACCAAAATCAATAGCGGTGTCAGCACCGCTTTGCCGTAATTACTTTTGCTGTCATGTCAGAGCTCGCGGCTCCCCGGGTGAAGGTAAAGACCTTTCTGGGGGTGGAAGGAAAGGTGAGGTGTCCTCACCCTCCCCGAGGGATGCTGATCCCCGCAGAGCTGCGGCTTCGTGGCTGCTTCTCTCTGTGCTCTTGGAAAAGAGGGGGGGGTTTCTCATCGAGCCCCCTTTTGTGGAGCAGCTCGCCCTACGCCACTGCTTGTTCCCTGTGCCAGTGAGCGGACGCTTGCCGTGTCCTGGTGTTTCACGTGGGGCTCTGCTGACAGCCAGGAATCTTTTTGCCAAACAAATGCCATCCAGCAGAGTCCCCGCTGCTGGTCAGGTTTTGTCCAGAGGAAAGCCTTCCCCAGCTCAGCTGCTCCGTGTCCCGCAAACCAGACGTCTCCACTCCGCGGGACGATGGCTGCCCGTCATGTCGGGTTTCTGCGCCGGGAGCAGCAGCGGCCTCGCCGTCCGCAGGCATCCCCGCACCCAGCCCTCCCAGCTTCGTCCCTCAAAAAAACCACTTCTCAGTCCACTTTTCCCTGGTTTCAAAACTCCCTGCTCAGCCCAGGGATTTTTTTTAAACCTTATTCCCCTCCCTGCTTTCTCCTTTTCCTGGCCTTGCTGAAATAAATAGTTGGATGCTGCTCCAACATATTTTCCAGCGTGTTTCTTCTTTCTTTTTCTCGCTCCCGCCTTCTTTACTGCTATCTTGTGTTTGGTAAAGACATTAAGCCAGTCCAGGAGTAAGCAGGACTTGTTGGGGGGGGAGTTCCAGGCTGGCTGGTGACTTCGGTTCACCGTCTGCCTCTGGGCAGATGAGAGCCACGTGGTTGTCCCCGCTGTGAAAGCTGCAGTCATTTTGGGGGTGCAAGGAAGGAGGTGCCTCTATATCTTAGAGTAAATAATATGCTGGCTTGAATCCCGGAGCTGAGGTTTGGGGAAAGAAGAGGATGAGGTCTCCAGGTGCAGGAGGGCAGGGACACATCCCATGGTGTCACGGCTGATGGGGGTCTCTGGGGCAGGTAGGGCAGACCCAGTCCCACAGAGCTTGTACCGGTTTCCAGCCAGAGCCGCTCTGGTGCCAGCTGGTGGTGGGCTTTGCGGTTGTAGGTGCTGTGGGGATGCAAAGAGCAGCTCCCACCCAGGATTCTCCATGGCTCCGTCCTCTCCCTGTTGAGCCAGACGTGGGTTTTCATCCTCGGTGAAAGCAGAAGAGGAAGGATGATGTGGTTTTACTGCAAAATGAACTCTGTGCCATTGGCGGGGACGGGACAGAGCTGAGCGACACTGGTGGTGTGCTTTGCAGAAGACCCCTCGTGCGTGTCGGCCACTGGCAAAGCGCCGCTGGCCAGGTATCCCCCTCTCTTCCCCTCTCATCCCTCCACTCGATCCTGCTCCAGCCATCTCTGGGGTTGAATTTCCACCTGAGGCGCGACCCTCTCAGGGACTGTAACCTGGTTTTGGGGACCGTTGGCAGGGAGGCTCCTGGCTTGGGGTGCCCCAGCTCCGCAGCGGTAACATCGCCTGTCCCGCGCTGGGATATCTCATCAGGGCTGAGATGACACGTGCCGTGTTGGTGGCAGGCGCGTCTCCTGTGTCTTGGCATCGGGTCCCATCCAGACCTGCCCGTTGGCGGGGCCGGGCTCGCCATGGGGTTTCACGCCTGCGGCTGCTTTGGGGTGATCATTTTCTGGGTATCCAGCGCTCCCTGCATCTCTGGAAGGAGGAGCGATGCCTTGGCGCAGGCACTTCCCACCCTGCTCTCCCAAAGAGATTTGCTGCTCAGTCTCCATTTTCCAGCTCCACAATAACAATATAATAATTTTCCAATCTAACAGCCACCCGTCTCCCTAGATCATCACCTCTGCAGGGTGGGTGACATTTGGTGCAGTGTCCTTGGCCACCAGCCCCTCCGTGGTGCCTGGCCCTGCTGTGGTGCCTGATCTCCAAGGCTGGACCAGTGTTTGCTGCTCCCATGTCCCTCCTTGGGCTCAGAGAGGAGGAAGAAGCCCAAGCTGGGCATTCCTGCCACTCCACGGGGTGGATTGGGCATGTTGGGGCTGAGCAGGGGGATGTGACGGCAAAGACGTGGTCACCTGGAGTGCGGGGCTCGCTTCCCACCGCTGAGCAAACCCGTGGGGTGGGAGATGTTGGCGCTGGTCCCCTTTTGGGAGCTCACCACTGGGAGGGATGCTGGGGAGAGGACACGTGGCTGCACCCCCTGTGCACTGGGCATTCCTCCTCCTGGAGACTTGGATTCAGAGCAGGGAGCTTGTATTTTCTTTAGTGAGCTTCAGAAACCTTATAAATGTTGTCCGGGAAAAGAAAGGCTCTAATGATGTTTTTTTTGTTCCTTAGCGGCTTGAGTCCAGCAAATGACAGCGGAGCCAAAAAGAAGAAAAAGAAACCGAAACGGAAGAAAGAGAAAGGAGGAGATCAGCCCGACCAGGCTCAGGACCAGTCGGCGAAGGTGACCCATCCCTTCCCACAGTCACAGCCCCGTCTTGAACCTCTCCAATGTAGCTTAGGGCAAGGAAAGAGTCTCTCGATCCTGGTTTTAGGCACTTGGCTGCTCAAAAAAACTTCAGGTTTAGAGTAATTTCCCCGCCTGGCTGCATGCGTGGGAATTTCTGATGCTGCGGGAGGTGTTTGCAGAGCGCTCCAGGGTAAACGCGGTCCTTGGCTGGATATCCCAGCCAGTTCCAGCGCTGCGGTGAAAGGGTCAGACTGGCGCCTCCGAGTTATTCTTTCCAGACACCAGCTGCCCCCTCGCAGGCGGGGAACCGCCACGCTGCCACCTGCCAGCTTCCTCTCCTGCCCGCAGCCAGCACAACAAGCGCCTTCTCCTGCTTCTTGGACGTCTGATGTTGTTGATTTTTGCTTGATTAACATAAGAACAGAAGCCGGGGCAGAGCAGGGTCTGTCTTACCCCTCTTGGCTTTGCCCCATCCTCACTAGCAGCTGGTGCTTCGTGAAGGAGCATGGGACACGCAAGGCTTGTCCCTCCAGCGCTGAAAGTCACCCCCCTTGTCCCCTCGGGTCGTGTGGCAGGGGACACACACACAGATCTGCACATTGACAGAGGCTGTTTCTGTCTGATGCCCAGTTCCCATCCAAATATTTGTAATATTTTGTCATCCTGACTGCGCAGAGCATTAAACTGGGGCTTCAAACTAACGTCACCGGGAATCAGGGAGGAGCTGGGGTTGTGAATTCAGCCCAGAGCTGCCCGCCCTGCCAAGGTCTGCCTGGAGGGAGGAGGAGGAGGAAAGTGTCCTTCGTCTTGACTCAGCCTCTCTGCCTTGTCCTGGTCCACAGTGCGCAGGGAGTTCTCTGGAAGCTGCAGTTTGCAGATACGGATCCAGCTTAGATGGAAGAGGCTGAAGCAGTGAGAGAGAAAAGCCACCGCAGAAAGGCCAGGCGCTGGGTGTGGGGTGACCCAGGGTGTCTCTGCGTGGGTGTTAGCCAAGGTGAGGCAGGGAGGTTTGCACTTGGGCTCACAGCACCCTCCTTTACTGAAGCTTAAAGCATTTTAAGGCACTTCATCTGTCCCCTTCGACCCAGGAGCACCTAGAAACCAGGTCTAGGTGCGTGGCAGGTGTCTGCTAAAAGGGTTCATCCATCTCATAGAGGGTTACGAGAGGGTCTAGGCTGGGAGGTGAGTCTTCTCCCTGCTCACCCCTCCCTGGCAGGGTCAGCTCTAGGTTCCCCTAATGAGCTGAAATACAGACCCGGTGGCTCAGCTTTCTCATTTTGCCTTTCCACCCTCCTTTTCCACCCTCAGATGAACTCTTTACCCGCTGAGAGGATCCAGGAAATTCAAAAAGCCATCGAGCTCTTCTCTGTAGGTCAGGGCCCTGCCAAAACCATGGAGGAAGCCAGCAAGAGGAGCTACCAGTTCTGGGACACGCAGCCGGTGCCCAAGCTAGGTACGTACAGCCCCTCGCCATTCCGTGCTCCTTGGGGGAAGCCTTGTGGTCCCCAGGCTGCTCAAAGAAGCCCAAAGAAGCTGGTCTCTGGCCAGCAAGCCAGTCCCTGGGTGTCCCCTGACTGCTGTCCTGTCTGGGCTTCAAAGGCATCAATGACACTTGTCCACCGTTCAGCATCACGGACTGAGCGGCCAGCCCTGCCGCCAGAGAGGTGTGTGGGCAGCTGGGGGGGCCGAGAGGGACGAGGAGCTGTTTCAGACATCCGAATTGATGCCTCCTGCATTTGGGCATCCATTAATCTCAGTCTTTAGCCCTTGAATTGGGTCTCCCCGGCCCTCTGTGCCCAAGTTTCATGCCAGGTGTTGCCAGCCTTTCTCTTGCTGAGTCCTAGGGAAGCTGGAGCTAACCAGCTCTCCCCTTTCGGGGGGCTGAAGCTTCCCAGCAAGGGGTCCTTGGTGGGGGCGGTAACTTGGGGTGAGACGGGGCCGGCCAGTGGTGGGAGCCTCTGGGGAAAGCAGGTCCATGTGCCACCACGTCGTTGGTTTGCTGGGCCCACATCAGCCTCTGGCCTGGGCAGGTCCTTGGGGTTTTCCAGCTCTAGTCCTTGCTCCAGCCCTTTCTCCGGTTTGCTTTTGGTGCCGCTCTTGATGCTGCCACACAGATCACTGTGTCAAAAGGCGTTCCTCAGCGTGGCAGGAGCACTTGGCAGCTGAGCACATCTGAAAGGAAGAGGGGCAGAGCTGCTTGACTGGAAGACGCTCCTTCCCGAGCTAATTGGAGCAAACCTGCAGCGCTCCCGGGGTGCCTCGGATTGCTTTGCTTAGCCTCTCCACCCCTGCATCCCCCAGGAAAATCCATGCGGAACTCAGGAGAACTAAAGAATGAGTCCAAGCCCATGGTTTCCAGATTTACCCCAAGCTTGTCACAGCTTCACATTGGCTGCTCTTCAGTAATTTCCTTCATGGGGTTGTGTCCGACCCCTCTTGCTGCAAACACCGTGCTCGGTTCTCTTTTTGTGTTGTCAGCACCAGTCTGAGGCTTTCTTTGGCCTCAAAGACTTTGCTGGGAGCAATGGTCTGAGCTTTGTGCTGGGAAAACCACAGTGAGATGGCACGGGGTGATGTGCGGCAGCAAAGCCTGATCTTGCAATTCCCCTTTTTCCCAGAGGATCCTGGATGTGGCAAACATCACTTCTGCTGGGGTAAACCTTGGAGGAAGGGTGGAAGGTATCTTCTGGGGAAGGAGAGGCACAAACCAGCCCGCTCCTGGGTCCCGGCGTCTCCCGTGGTCCTTGCCCAGGAGCACACACTCTGGCACACAGCGTTACCTACACGAGGCTATTTAGGGTTGGGGAACAAAAGTGCTGTGGGATTTTTGGGGGCCGGATTTCAGAGTGATGGAGCACCTGCTCAAAACAGAGAGGACGGCCAGGGGTGGGCGTTTCTGGAAGCTGCCCTGGGTGGGTGTAATGGGGACAGTTCTTGCTCTGGGCTTTTCTTCACCTCCCCATTGCCTGGAAACCTTTTCAATCCCTTTTTAAGGGAATTCCTAATTAGCGCGTCTTGCTTCTCTTGGCAGCACTCAAGTGATGCCGCTGTGTTGACATCCCCGAGAAAGCCTGTGCTTGAACCAACATCTCTTGGCTGAATTGGGGACTTTCTTGGCTGAATCGCGGACTTTAGGAGTCAGTGTTTTTTCAACAAAAGTTGTCTTGTTTGCTGCAGCTCTTCTTTAAGCGCAGTGGGAAGGAAACCCTGATGCTTGCCAGGTGGCAGGGGCCAGAGCTGGCAGGGAGAGAGCCGCTATCCGATGGAGCGGCTCACGGGAAAGTGCTGGCCGAGGCTGTGACTGTGGGGTTGGGGCAGGATAAGGCACTGCGTGCGGACCGGGAGGACGTAGCTCTGAAGCTGGTATCAGTTTGGTCGCCTCTTCTCTGCTGCCCGATCGGCTCTACCTGAAAGAGGAGTTTTGGTTCTCTGCCCCTGTGTCCCATTGAACGCGTGGCATGTCCCAAACCGGGTGGGTGAAATGGTGATCCCTGGCTGCCCGCACCAGGGACTTGGTGTGGGAGATCACGCTGGGGAATTTGGTCACCAGATGGAGGTGTCGTGGAGACTTAGCCTCAAACAGCAGAGAGCATCTTAATGGCTCCCCGCTCTCTCTTACAGGAGAAGTGGTGAACACCCACGGTCCCGTTGAGCCAGACAAAGACAATATCCGTCAGGAGCCATACACCTTGCCTCAGGGCTTCACCTGGGACGCCCTGGACCTTGGGGACAGAGGCGTGGTGAGTACGGGCAGCTCGGCACATGCGTGTTGGGAGGGCGTCTCTGTGGCATGGTCGGCAGTTCCATGCTTGGACTGCTGAAGATGGTTTTACGGAGGGGAACATGTCTCTCGCCACACCAAGCGATTCTCCAGCTCAGTGGTCACGCCGCCTCCTTGGAGTTAGATGGGTCCAACTTCCCCCACCATGCAGTTACCTCTCACCCATCCCACGTTGGCCAAGTTGGCCTGGTTTCTTCATGGGGATGAACAGGGTCTTCTCCACGTGCTCTTTAAGCCTAAAGATGCCTGAAGCCAGGAGTTTTCCCTTAGGAAGACCCTCCGGACCGTGACCCACCTCTTTGGGAGATGACCTGGAGGCAGCAGGACTTATCTCTGTGTCCTGCTGCTTGTCCTGCTCTGCAGTGGCACTAGTTCAGGAGCCCGGAGCCAGCAGCACGGAGCAGGGGATGTGCCGGTAGCAGGGACACGGCTGCACGCAGCTCCCGTCGCTGCGGCCACGCAAAATGTGTTCAGGGTCCATTCTGAGGGCAGCTGGGGCGTGCGATGGCTGAAGAACTCTCTTGACCTGCTTGGTGTCTCCTGTTTTAGCTGAAAGAGCTGTACACGCTTCTGAATGAGAACTATGTGGAGGACGACGACAACATGTTCCGGTTCGATTACTCTCCCGAGTTCCTGCTGTGGTGAGTGGCACCGAACCTGCAGAGCAGAGGGTGTTGGATGCTGCCAAGCCTGATCCTGGTGACAGCGCTGCAGCTGCCTTTGCTTGTGCCGTCTCACTTCTTTCTGAAATCTCCCTTCCCCATCTGTCACCGTACGTGTGTGCAGTGTCCAGGTACACTGCGAGAGGGGTTTTTTGCCCAGCCCTGCTTGCCTCTGGTTTCTTTGAGATATGGGAGCCTAAAACTGGATTATTTTCCTCTTTGGTGTGATACCTCGAGTGTTTGTAAAAATCCCGGTAGCTGAGGAGCTTCCGAGTGCCCCGGGGCTGTAGGATGAAGGCGGCTGCCAAGTCATGTTGCCAGCAATAATACTTGGAGACCTGTTGCAGCAGAGCTGCCGTTTCCTCAGGGCATTCACGAATCGAGGAACATGATTCCTGTGTCACTAGCGAGAACTTGCCTTGGCCACGGAGTGCAGGAATTGCCCTGGATCCTTGGCCCTGCCTTGTCACATCACTGTCACCCTCTGCTCCTCCTGCCTGCAAACCCACGGCCGTGTCGGGCAGCTGGAGCAGGACACAGGGCAGCGTGGGGGGACGGGGGCAGGTACACGGGGAACCTTGGATGGGACGTGACTTCTGAAGTGTGTCTCGTCTCCAGGGCGCTGCGTCCTCCGGGCTGGTTGCCCCAGTGGCACTGTGGAGTCAGGGTTGTCTCCAGCAAGAAGCTGGTTGGATTTATCAGCGCGATTCCAGCCACTATCCACATCTATGACACGTGAGTGCTGCTCGGCTGCTTTTCTCACCCTTGATGGCATGTGGGGCTTCCTGGGAGCGGTCAGGAGGTCTGGCTGTGTTGTCCTTGTCCTCCCTTTGCTGCTTGGAGGAGAGGGTGGGGGATATCTAAGGTGGGCAGTGAAGTTCTGTGCAAGGACATCCTGTAGTTAGCAGCTCTTAAGGCTGTTTTCCTCATAGAGTTTGGACAGCTTAGAGGTCTGTCTTACAGAAATCCTCCAGAGCTGGATGGAGACCATTTTCCCTGGGAAAACCTTGGGTAACAGCATAAAGGAGAGTTCTCTAAACCCAGCCCTTGCCCCTTGGCCTTCCCTGAGGCTTTGACTCCTCTTTCTCTTGAAGGGGCTAGAGGTAAATTGCCCAAGACGTTGGACCAATCCTCCCAGGTGAGGACAGTCGGGTCTCATGCTCTGTGTTGTTTCTTTCCCAAGAGAGAAGAAGATGGTAGAGATAAACTTCCTGTGCGTCCACAAAAAGTTGCGATCGAAACGGGTGGCTCCAGTTCTGATCCGGGAGATCACGCGGCGGGTTCATCTGGAGGGGATCTTTCAGGCTGTTTACACTGCGGGAGTGGTGCTGCCAAAGCCTGTGGGGACGTGCAGGTGAGTCCCTGTGCTTCTCCAAAGAGATTTTGGTCTGCAGACCTTCCCTTGCCAGGATCCCCTCTGTGGCGTGTGTGGGATTCCTCGAGACAGAAGAGATCAATTCCAGCCCAAGTTTCTCCTCCCCACACCATGCTTTCAGGATTAAGTCCAGTAGCTTTGCTTAAGCTGCTCATGTAACACCGGACAGGAGACTTTCTGCAGCACAAGTGCTTCAGGCCGCCCTTTTTTTTCCTCTGTGGGAGCTGCTGGCCTCTTCACCAGCCGGTGTGATATTCTCGCTTGCCCTCTCATGGCAGCTACGAGAACCTCGTGCCCGTGCGGCCGTCCCGCTGGCCAAGAGCAAGTCTCCCACCACGAGTGTGTTTCTGCAGGTACTGGCACCGGTCCCTGAATCCTCGGAAGCTCATCGAGGTCAAATTTTCCCACCTGAGCAGGAACATGACTATGCAACGTACCATGAAGCTTTACCGGTTGCCCGAGGTGGGTGCCAGCCGGGGCAGAGCTCACAAATTGCTCCTCGCTGAGCAAGGGGTGAGGCTGGGAACTGGAGACACAAACATCTCGGCCGAGGTCGAGTCCTCTGCCTGGAGAGCTGGGGTTTGTTTCATGTAGTAGATGACTCTGTCAAGCCATTGCGCTTTATTTAATCTTCATTTTTGCCTGGGTACCTGCATTTTAAGGGCAAATTCTTGCAGCTAGAGGACACTGTGAGCTTTTGTTTCATGGTGAGTCATATTCCCGTCCTCCTGGTAAAACAAGAAGGCAGATATGACAGCCTTCATCTGTCCAAACACAGCCTCGGAGTGACCTTGAATTGGGTTAGTCCCTCATTCTTCAGTCAAACTGATGGGTTCTGTCACTGCAGTTGTCCTGCTGGGGAAGTTCCCCAGCTGGATATGGCAGAAAAAAAAACAAACAAAGCATTAAAATTGCCACCACCTTCCCCGACCTTGTTGGCTTCCTTCTGTCGGTCAGAGCTGCTCACTTCGGTTGGAGAGCGCTGCGTTAGTGCTGGGCAGCACACGGCTCCTGTCTTCCGCCTCCTGCCTCGGCAAAGGCACCGGCTGCTGTTTTGGAGCCACCGATTTTTGCGCAGAAACCCAGACCCAGCAGCAGTCCGTGATCGGGGCTTTGCTGAGTGATACCAAGCCTAGATTAGAAATCGAGTCCAACTGGAATAACATCAGGTGGTTCCTTGTGGTTCTTTGTGGTGCCCGGGGCACGTCTCCCAGCACGTCCCACGTCTCCCAGCCCGTCCCATGTCTCCCAGCCCATCCCCACCGCGCGTGGGAGCAGATACCCAGAGGGAAACTGTTATCTTGTGTCGTTAGTGGGTAGGAGGCCACTTCCAGCAGGACTTGACCTGGCACAGGGGGCTTTGGGACCCGCTGTGCTTCTCTGAGGTCTTTGCCATCGGTGTCACGGCCGATTGCATCCATCCTTAGGCCAGGCAAGCAGGGCTGGGAGGGGGAGCGCTGGGTTGCGGAACTGAAAATGAGCTGATGTAAGCAGAGACCGCTTGTTGGAGAGCCCTTGGGCGACAAAAGCCACTGTGCAAGCAACACAAATGATCTGTCCCACTTTCTGTAGACTCCCAAGACTGCTGGCTTGCGGCCAATGGAGCACAGAGATATCTCCGCAGTGCACAAGCTCTTGACTGAGTACCTGAAGCAGTTCCACCTGACGCCCGTCATGAGCCGAGAGGAGGTGGAGCACTGGTTCTTACCTCAGGAGAACATCATCGACACCTTTGTGGTAGAGGTGAGGGGGCAGGAGGAAGAGGAGGGGGTGTTTTCCTGGGCTTCTGCCTCCACTGGAAGAGCACGTGGCGAGCTGTGGGAGCGATCGGGGAGGTTGCTGCCCCAGGCAGTGAGATGCTCTTCCAGGGTGGGAGGTTTGAGCTGCAGGAGGATGGCCCCTCTCCATCCTGGGCTGCCCTGGGTCTCCTCATGAGGAGCCCACACATCACTCAGACTGGCAAAGCCCCTCTAAGCCTCCAGATGGGCTTTATCCTGGCTCTGACGTGTTGCGGTGTCACTTCTGCCTTCCAGAGCGCCCCAGGGGAGGTGACAGACTTCCTGAGCTTTTACACGCTGCCCTCCACCATCATGAACCACCCGACTCACAAGAGCCTGAAAGCTGCTTACTCCTTCTACAACGTTCACACCAAGACGCCTCTCATCGACCTCATGAGCGATGCTCTCATACTCGCCAAGTCGGTGAGTGCTGGCAAGGCCGAGGCAGCACCACCGGCCAGCTCACCGCTTGGGGAGGGGTGATGGGGCAGGGCTTGGACCCAGGGCTGTAGAAATCCAAATCCTAGAGGATCTGCCACCCGGGAGAGGGATACAGGCATAGCCTGAGCCCTTTGGCTGGCATTGAGCTGAGCTCAGGGTGTCTGCTAATTTCTTACAGCAAACTATATTGCTGCGTGTCCGCAGCTCTTGAATTGAGGGTGCCAAGTTCTTTCCCGTCAGCCTCGCACCCTTCTTCTGGGGGTGCAAAGCTGGGCGGGAGGGGGGGCAGGCAGCTCACGGGCGGGATGAACTCCCCGGCACGTAAGCAGGAGGAGCTGATAGCTTCGTGTCTTGCCCGTGCAGAAAGGATTCGACGTCTTCAATGCACTGGATCTCATGGAAAACAAAACCTTCCTGGAGAAGCTGAAGTTTGGGATTGGGGATGGCAACCTGCAGTATTACCTGTACAATTGGAAGTGTCCCAGCATGGCACCAGAGAAGGTCAGTGCCTTGGGGTGCTGGGGTCCTCCAGCGTACGGGAAGGGGTCTTGTCCCCGCAGCCCCCTGGGAGGTGAGTGTGCCGTCACACACCCCTCGGTGTTCCCGGGCCAGCAGGACACACAGGAATGGGTGAATGCAGTGACAGCTCCTCTGTGCTCTTCCTGCTGTGCCTGCACAGAGGGTGTCCCTGGGGAAAGGCGTTCACCATGTGTCCCCCAGGCGCGTTGTACTCTTGGAGTGGTGCAGGTTCCTGAACCTCACGCACATCCGCATGGACGACCTCTTCCCTCTGTGGAAGGAGGCCAGGTACTGAGAGGAGACAGGCAGAGGGCTGCAGGGTGGCAGATGTGACACCGGTATGGACAGTCTTGGTGTGATCTCGACACAGGTAGTCTCGGTATCTTGACAGAGGTACGGACAGTCACTTTTCCGTACCTGGGAGCTGGTTGCTGTGCCCTGTGAGCCTGCGCAGGACCTGGGTGTCACCGCACAGCGCTGTAGCCTGTGTGTCAGGCTGTGGTGGTGGGGCGAGATGAACAAGAGCCCGTCTAGAGAGAGCAGACGAGGTTGGGAGCCACTGGGTGGTTGTTGAGCAGCACCCCCTGACCATGGGGAGCTCTGCCAGCGTGATCACTCGTAGCATGTGCGGAGGGGCTGAGCCACATGGTCTCCGGGGTGTCGCCTTGTCGCCAGCAGCTCACTCCCCACCCAATGGCTCCGAGTAGACACCCCATCTCCCTGCCCTGGGCCATTTTTAGGGAGCATCTGGTTGCTACTGTGTCCTCACCCTGAAGACACGGTTCAGCATCTGTCTGGTCCACAGCCACCTTGGAGGGGACAGTGCTTGAGAACCAGAAGCCGCCCAGCTGCGCAGCGCTGCAGCCTGCCTGCGCTACATCGCAACGGCTAATTAATGCGTTAATGACAGTAATGGAGCTTCTTCGGTTCCAGCTTTGGTTCCAGCTTTGGTTAAGCTGGTCTTAAACCAGCCTTGCTGTGCCACTGAGCCTTTCAAAAAGCTCCAGGAGGTTGCTGGGAGGTTTAAGCAATCCCTTTTTGTACTGGGAGAGCTGGTGGGTTGGAGAGCCTGCTGCTGGGAATGCTCTCTGGCCGTACCCTGCGGTGGGGCTGCTCCAGCGGGTTGGAGCCTGGAACCAGCCACCAGCGTGTCCCACCACACAGCAGCCAGAGAGCAGCTGGCAGTGCCAGCCGCCTGCAGAGAGGCTCTCGGGAAGCAGATTCTCCCAGATCTGTTGTGATCTGTCTAGGACAAGAGGAAACAGGCTCAAGTTGCGCCAGGGGAGGTTTAGGATGGGTATTGGGAAAAGTTTCTTCACCAAAAGGGTTATCAAACACTGGAACAGGCTGCCTGGGGAAGTGGTGGGGTCGCCACCCCTGGAGGGATTTAAAAGCCGGGCAGACGTGGTGCTGAGGGACATGGGTTGGTGGTGGGTCGGACAGTGTTGGGTTGACGGTTGGACTCCCATGATCTGAAAGGTCCCTTCCCACCTAGACCATTCTGTGATTCTGTGTAGCTTAGAAGCAACCTTGGCTCGTAAATCAAGGCTGTCTCACAGACTGGCAAAGTGGGAGCTTGTCACACCCCAGACATTGGTCACCTCCCCAGATTGGAGCTGGGCAGGGTCCGTGCGCCCCTTCAGCCGCGAGCTCAGGGCTCTCCCTGCCCTCAAATAGCCTGAAGCCGGTGGAGAAACCCACTGGGACAACATTGAGCCTTCCCAGCTTGGGCTTGTGAGCTGTGGCCACCCGGAGCTGGGTCTGGGGCAGAGGATGCTGGAGCTCAGGCACATCTTGACCTGCCGTCTCCGTTGTCTCCCCAGGTGGGACTGGTGTTGCAGTAAACGAGCCCTTGCCAGGAGAGCGCGGCGCCGCCGAGGAGCCAGCCCCGGTGGAGGTGCTGCCCTCGTCCTTTCCGCCGAAGCCGGACCCGCGCCGGGAGAGGTGGAAGCGAAGCAGCCGCGCAGCTGCCCACCGCCTGGATTCACCAACTGCGTCCCGCAGCGCCGGCCGCCGATCCCCCGCCGGCGTCAGCCGTCTCCTTTGTTTTGATTTAATTGCATCCTCATAAAGACGTGATCAAGGGAATGTAACTGCTGAAACTAGCTCATGATTGGCATATAATGGAGTTAACGGGTGAATAATAAAAGTATATATTATATATATTTTAAATCTTTCCTGTTCCAAACTGACACGAGTTGCATTCGTCTGCTGAAGGCCACCTCCGGGTCGCTGGACCGTGACTTTTCTCGCCGGGGCCATCCGAGGTAGATGCTTGCTGCGCCGAACGGCTCGGGAGCAGCGGGATGCAGTGGCCGGGCTGCCGAGCCTTCCTGCCTGCCTGGAGGCTGTTCTGGGCTCTGTCCCCTGCTCGGCTCTTTTCCCCCAGTTTGCTCGTTCCTGCGTTACGCCCGGTCCTTCCCACGGGTGCCTGGAGAGGGAGGATGGCGCCGTCCCTCCCCGCGGGCTTGGGAGCACGTCACAATTTCCTTCTAAGGGCTATTTGTGCAAGCGATGCCTTGTCCCTTCTCCTCCCCAGCCTCGGAGACGCGAACCTTCTCTGCTCAACGGGGCGAGTGCTGAACCGAGGAGCAGCAACGCCTGGAGATTCTGGGTGGACTCGGCTCCTTGCTGCCACCGGAGCTCATCGGGCGCACCCCGCTCTGCTCAGACTCCTCGGGGTCGTTCCTCACCGCCAACCCTCGTGACGCTGGGGCATCGGGGGGATGATCCGTCGCCGCTGCCGCACCTCGAGGCTCTCTGCTCGGCTGCTGTTTCTCTGGAAGCATGGAAATACGGATACACAACGCAAGCGACTGCCCTGCGACACGCCGTCAGCATCGCCCTGGGCCTTCAGCCTCTGCAGCCACCCCGGTGCCTCTTCCACTGGGCTCATCTTGCGCTACGGGAACCTCCGAGGTAAAGGAATTGTTTTCTATCATGGAAACCCTTCATCCCATCAAGATGTGTTGGGAAACAAGTGCCCGGACAGCCTGTCGCCTCTTGCTGTCACATGAACCATGTCCACCAAGAGCTCCGAGATGCTCCTGCCCTCCCAGCCAAAGGTTTCCAAAGCTGCACGCCAAGGCCAAGACCCCGTCTATGCACTCCCACGCCTCCCTGTCCCTCTGTGTCCCCATCGTGCCCCCGTGGCACCCCACGGACCCTGAGGGGCTTTGCCCACCCTGGCCTGGACCTGTAGGGCAACGGTGGGGGGCCGGGAGCCCGTCACATCCCCCCCTGGCAGTGCCATCGCATTGCCCCTGCTCGGGGTCCCCTGTCACCTATGCAAGTACCTCCACGTCCCTTCCCGTGTCCCCTCCACGTCCCTGGTGTCCTGGGCTGGGGGAGGGGTGCCCAGTGGGACCCTCCCCCTGCCCCCGTGGCAGTTTTGGGGGCTGCTCCGACGATTTCTCCCCTGGGTGCAGCACCCATGGGTGCCTGGCAGCTCCCCGGCGTAGTGCTGTGTTTGGGGGTGGGCTCAGCCCTTGCGCCCCCCCAGCTGCTTCCCCCCTCGCCCCTCAACTGGCCCCAGGAGGTGACAGGGATGCCGGGACGGGCTCTGTTAAAATAAAACCTTTATTTGACTGGCTTGACACCGGGGTATAAATCCGTGCCCGTCGCTGGTGCTGGAGCAGGGGCTGGGAACGCGGCCGCCAGCTGAGCGAAGCCTTGGCACCGTGGGCGCAATGGGGCGTGTGGTGGCAGGGTCCCCTCGGGGACCTCATGGCTATGGCACTGTCCTTGCAGCCCAAGGAGGGGCTGGGATCGAGCGTGGCTGGCGGTGGTGACATTCGGGGGTTGCTGTCACCTGTCTCGCCCGCCTGGGGCTGCATTGGGCTTTCGGTGGCCTGGCCACCGTGTCCTGGTTGTCACAGTGTCCCTGTCCCCTGGGGGTCACTGCCAGGGAGGGGAGGAGTGGGGCGCAGAGTCCAGCAGATGTGGTGGCACTACGGGACATGGAGGGGGTCCCCAACCCCCTGGGGTCCCCCAACCAGCCCTGCTGTCACCCCGGCCAGGCAAGCGGTGTCCCCAGGCTGTCCCCACACAGGGAGCAGGGTGTCTCTGGCGCAGGAGGGTGCCCACCCCATGGGGGACCACGTTGTCCCCCACAGGGGGACACGATGTCCCTCCAACTGGGACCACGGGGACCTCACAGGCTCTTGCATCGAACGTGCACGAAGAGCGTGGCGGGGGACAGGGACGCCCCATCCTTGGACAGCAGATGGATGTGGCGATACCCTGGGGACAGAGACGGGGGCTGAGCAGGTGACAGGGGACCGTCCCCGGGGGCAGCAGGGTGGGCACACACCCACCTTCCCTCATGCTAGCCAGGGGCAGGGTGAACTGGCCCACGAAGTCGTTGCAGGAGGTGCTGTCATAGTCCTCCACCACGAAGCGCACCAGGGCCAGCTCGGGCACCCGCAGCTGGAAGCTCAGCGTCTCCTCCCAGCGCGGGTTGAAGCCTACGGCACCGGGATGGAGGGTGGGCACGGCCACCGGGGCCACCAAGGCCACCAGGACCACCTGCCACCCCTGACCCAGGGGCCGGCTTGGCCCACCGGTGCGCTCACCCCTGCCCCAGCTTAGCTGCCGTCCTGCACTGGGGTGTGTGGGACTGGGGTAGACTCAGGGAGTGGGGGTTATACTGGGGCCGGGCTGGGCTCTACTGGGGGAATGGAGACCATACTAGGGCCAGACTTGTCTATACTGGGGGAATGGGGTGACACTAGGGCTGGGCTGGGTTATACTGGGAGAATGGGGTGACACTAGGGCTGGGCTGGGCTATACTGGGAGAATGGGGGTCAT
>VYZM01004370.1:36766-47021 GCA_013398915.1 Dromas ardeola | reverse complement strand
CCTCCGCCTGCTTTGATGAGACGGGAGACAGCGGCTCCCTGCGCCGTCGGCAGCCGTCATTAGCAGCTCGCATCTGCCCGCCTGGCAGTNTATATATATAATATAAAATAAATAAACCTGCGTCATTTGTTTTACTTGCCCGCCCTGGAGCAACGGGAGATGTGCTGCAAAGCACCTGTTTGCTGCTCTCCCACCTCTCTTGCAGGTGGGTTTTGAACAGCTTGGGGAGGAAAAAATAGAGCGTGCAGGAGAGGAGAGAGCTGCCTCAGTGCAAAATAGCAGGGAATGGAGGTAAGCAAGGGGAAATAAAGCTCTTCAGCCAAGCGGGGTGGTGGAAAAGCAGGACCTCGGTGCCTCCGCAAGCTGGGAGATGGTGGTGGACACCACCCAAGCCCCCATCTCCTCATGCACGGGGAGAAAAAATCAGATTTAACAGACCGGAGCAATCTTCGGCGTCTCCCCAGGCAATTCAACCTCCCACGTTGCAACCAATTTATTGCAAGGACAGTTTTGGCAGGGCAGATCCTCATGGGTGGTCGCCTGGAGAAGACAGCAGTGGGCCGAGGACCAGCTGCCTGCAGAAGCCAGTTGCCCCCCTAAACCATCCCGGCATCCCCCCATCCCTCCGGCACATCACCGGCAAGCGGCAATTAGCGCCCGAAGAAGAAGTAGTTGCGCAGTAATTAGTGTCATTTACTTAAAACGCTCGACCTTGAGGAGGTTTTGCATCGATCTCAGCTCCGGCGTCGGAGGATTTGAGAGCAGCAACATCTCCCGCGTGCACAGAAAAGCCCCTGCTCTTGCTACCAAACCTACAAAACCATATTAAGCTACAAGAGTTGGGTCTCCAAATTAATGAGGGAGGGGTTGTTTTGCTTGGGGAACGGGAAGAAAGTGGGAGCAGGCGGCTGCTGGCCAGGCACCAGCTTCGCAAAGGGGAATCGGAGTCTTAATTACTCCTTTCCCTTAACCTCGTTGCACCTTGAGGTATTTTAACATCCCTGTTGCTGGCGGTGGGGATTGATTGATTGTCCCTCCTTTGGCATCCAGACGGCCTGATTAATGTAAAACTAACCAGTCGCTCCCAGCCCTGGGGAATTAATCACTTAAATGTGGGAATTACTCAATAAACAGTTCAAACCCGCAATAAACCAAGCCATTAAAAATTAATCGCTTGACATCCCTGCCATGTAAACACAGCTAATAAGACTGGGGCAGGGAGCGGAGAGGGGCAAACAGTCCCACATCACCCAGCTCCTGCGTTTCCCCATCTTTGCCCTAAAAATGGCGTCAAAAAAGCCCAGCAAAGGACTGATCTCTTCCAACCGTGTTCGCAGACTCAACCGAGCCAAGGACCGGCAGCTCAACGCCAAGGAACCGGCTTCATCTCCCCCAGGAGAAAGGCGAGGGGTTTTATTTTAAATCCCTTTCCTCCCATAATACATCTGACACTAATCAGGGTTCCAGCCCCATGGGAATCAATGATTAATGATGTTAAATATAGCAGGAGATTGCGAGGGTAAAATTAGGCACCATGCATAAAACATCACAGCTCCTTGTTAGATAGTCAAATTAGACTAATGGTTTGATGTTCACGCGGGCTCTGGCCCTGTAATTATGAATGGACCGGCTAACCTCCTCCCCAGCTGCACGCAGTCGGATGCTGGTGCTGAGAAATAGCCCGGGCTTGAGCCTTAATGAGAACACGGCGATCGTAATTAGTGTACAAGGGCGTGCAAGGATGGTAGCTGAAGGTGGACCTGGACATCCTGAAGGTCAAGGGTGTGGTGGGGACAACATCATCCCACCCACCGGCTGTTTTGCAACCCTGAGGGTTTGCTGCAGCATGTGGTCTTGTACCATGACAGGATGGTGGCGTGGGGTCAGCATTTTTGTGTGTTTGCTGTGGGATCAGCATCATTATGGGTTTGCCACGGGGTCAGCATGGTTGTGCATTGGCTTTGCCCAGCAGCATGGCCATTGATCCAACATCCCCAAGGCTTAGGGTGAAGGTTTGTTGCAGCACATGGCCTCATACCCCAACAAGGTGGTTGGGGTCGTCATTGTTGTGGGTTATCGTCATTGTGGGTTTGCCATGGGGTCGGCATCATTATGGGTTGGCTTCTCCCAGCAGCATGGCCATTGATCCACCATCCCGAAGGGCTGGGGTGAGGGTTTGTTGCAGCACATGGCCTCGTACCCCAACGAGGTCGTTGGGGTCAACATCGCTATGGGTTTGCCATGGGGTCAACATCATTGTGGCTTGGCTTTGCCCAGCAGCATGGCCATCGATCCAACATCCTCAAGGCTTGGGGTGAGGGTTTGCTGTGGCATGTGGCCCCGTACGATGGTGGGATGGTTGGGGTCAGCATCGCTATGGATTTGCCATGGGGTCAGCATCATTGTTGGTTGGCTTTCCCCCATGGCATGGCCACCGATCCAACACCCCCTGCCAGCATGGCAAGAGCTTTTTTGCTCAGAACAGTTTGAAAAATACCCCACAAACTCCCCCAGCTCCCCGTCTTGCAGTTTTACACCATCATCTTCCACCCTCCTGGTCATTAGTTAGTTCTAAAGCCAAGCTATTAAGGAGGGAGAGAAGGAGGGGGAACGCAAAGCCGTCAACATATATAACCAGTTCCTCCAAAACCAGTGCAGAGAACACAAATCTGGCTGTAATTAATCTCATTATCTAGAAGAGAGAGAGACGTGGAGCGGTTGCGTGGCTTGAAAGGCTTGTCAAGAAGGAGAGTACGGGAGGGATAAGCCTTTGTGAGAGTTTAAGCTCGGACAGCCACCAGCCTTAAAGCTGGTTTCAAGGGAGATCAGAGCGACAGGGAAATAAAGACGGGAGAAAACCAGCCTGGAGGAAGCAAATTCAATAATGTCTTATTCCACGGCCCTTTTGCTTAAGAAGTGAGACAAAAATAGCCCCAAAAGGCCAAAACAGCCGCTCGTCACCACCACCGTCGTTGCGTGCCCTGCAAAGCCCAAGCGAGCCGCCGAGCGTGGGACGGGAGCATCCGCCCTCATCCTCCGACCCAAGGGGCCGCATCCTGCCCCACAGAGCTGCGTCCAGACCATCTTCAGGAGAGGTATTTTGGGGCAGTAGAGCCTTTCTCAGCAAGCCAAAGGGGATGAGGTTGGATTCCACAACCCAGAGCAGGGTTTCTACCGAGTGCCACCCCCCAAAGCCATTATAAACCAGTCTGGGGCAACGGATGCGTCTGCCTGCCCTAGGCTCCCACGTGCAGCAAGACCCCCCAGAAAACACACTCTATGGGGGGAAAAAAGGAGAAAATTCCTCCTTCCGGTGCCAGAGATGGCTGGCAGGGAAAAAAAAAGCCCCCCAAAAGTTGCAGATGGTTATTTTGTGCCGTTTCGGAGATTGTCGATTGTTTGGAGAAGAGGAGATTATAGCCTGTCAGGCAACCTGAAACCGAGCCAGGCGGGATCTTTGCAGTCTTAAACCCCTGAAAACGAGTCAGCAGATTAAAAAAAGCAGCTACCAAAAAATAAAAATGCACTTTTTTTCCCCCCTCCCCCCGGCTGCAGAGAAGGGGGGAGAGGTAGCCCCAAACCCAGCGCTGCCTCCGTCATCCCCATGCTGAGGAATTAATGCCAGCCTCAATGAGTTGGGTTTTTCTCCTATTGCATTAGCATCTTCGTTTGCTCCTCCGGCTTTAATTGCTGAGGGCTGAAAGGAGGCAAAACCGCGATGCTCAACCCTGGGTTCAAATCCCCATTAACCTCTGGCCTGAATGAGGGTTGATAGGAAGCAGAAGGAAACATCAGGGGTACAACCCAGGCCCACTGCACCCCCAAACGTGGGCAGAACGTCACCATTAGCAACGGGAAAATGATATGGCCGGTCTCAAATGAGGTTTTTAACCCCCCTCTACCGGGATTTGACCTTCCCAAGGCTTCAAATGCCTGCGATGCGTGCCCTGTTGCATCCCAGCTCAGCCAGGGCACATCCTCACCCCCAGCTCTCCATCCTCTCCTGGGGTTTGCTTTTTTGCCATCCCCTCCCAGCCTTTTAAACCTTCTTCCCCCTCCACAATTCCCCCCACGCGGCATGACCCGGCGTCGCCGGCAGCATCTTGCTCCGGCGAAGGCGTCCAGGGTTCGGTGTCGGCAGCGGATCAAAACGGCTTTGTCAAGGCGGCTGGGAAAGGACGTGTCCACTTGACAGATCAGGGTTTGTCAGAGGGGGGTTTTGGCTAACAACCTGAAAATTGTCATTTTTGACAAGGACTTCAAAAAGCTCTGACACAAAGAGCGCTTAAGCCTTGTTTCTGCTCGAGGCTCCTACGAGAGCACTTTTCCCCTCACAGCCTGCAATCCTATTAGGATGGTTTACACCCCCCGAGCCAGGGATGAGACCACAGTGAGCCACCCAGGACCCCCAAATCCACACCCAAGGGGGTCACAACCCCCGCTTTCCTTCGCAGGTCATCGTGGTCCTCTGTCCCAACCCATCCCATCCTCCCCCATCAGGAGCATCTCCATCCCCTCTCCCCACAAACCCCCCTCCCCAAAGGTCTGCAGCCCTTTGCATCAGCATCACGATGGAAAAGTGAAGCCACCGCTGCTGCCACCGTGCTCCCGGGGGACAGCTACGTCCAACCTGACAAGAAACAGCAACCGATTGACTCTTAGAAAGAGTTCAATAATCTCTGGGAGATTGCAGCTTTGATAAGCCCTCTGCTGTGCAGCTGGGGTCAACCACATTAGGAAAATATAATTAGACTAATAAATTCTCGAGTTATTTTTTCCCCTCCTCGCCAGGGGTACGAGGAGCTCACTGAGCCTCGTCAGCCGGGGAAGCTGCAAGTCCTCATTACCAGCCAGGAAATGTTTGGCTCGGGTGGATTTAAGACCTCAAATCCAGCAGTTTGGGATTGCAAGCCCAGTAAACAGGGAGTTACGAGGCTCTCCAGCCCTACTGATCCCAGTTGCGACCATCCCTGCGTGCAATGACCCACGTTAAAGCCCAGGAGCTGGTCCTGCAGAGGGTGGACCAGCCCTGCCACACCTCACCAAACATCTTTCCACCTCTTTGGGCGAGATCGCCAGGACCCTGAGTCGCATCCTCACCCCCAGCCATAGCTGAGCTCACCGAGAGCCACGCCGAAGGCAAGGGTTGGCTTCGCCCTCCTTGTTGCCCCCTTCCCCTTTCCCAAACCTCTACCAGTAGCGAAGCTACTCTTCCAGTAAACTCTACCAGTTTAACCCCCGGCGGCAGCCAGGACCACGCAGCCGCTCGCTCACTCCCCCCAGCTGGGATGGGGGAGACAATCGGAAGAGTAAAAATGAGAAAAAACCTCATGGGTTGAGATAAAGACAGTTTAAAATGTAAAGCAAAAGCCGTGCATGCAAACAAAGCAAACCGAGGAATTCGTTTGTCCCTCGCAGGTGAGAGTTCAGCCATCTCCAGGACATCTCCACCATAGAATCACAGAATGGTTTGGGTGGGAAGGGACCTTAAAACCCACCCAGTGCCACCCCCTGCCCTGGGCAGGGACACCTCCCACCAGCCCAGGTTTCTCCAAGCCCCATCCAACCTGGCCTTGAACCCCTCCAGAGATGGGGCAGCCACAACCATCACGTGGAACGGTGACTTGGGAAGACAAACGCCATCACTCTGAACGTCCCCCCCAACTTCTTTCTTCTCCCCCCAGCTTTATATACCGAGCACAACATCATGGCATGGAATATTTCTTTCATCAGTTGGGGTCAGTTGTCCGGGCTGCGTCTCCTCCCAACTACTCCCAGTCTACTCGCTGGCGGGGTGGTGTGAGGAGCAGAAAAGGCTTTGAGCGCTTAACAACAACCAAAACCACCAGTGCGCTCTCACACTATGCCCATCCCGAATGTAAACCATGGCGTTACAACAGCTGCTATCAACAAAAATATATGAAAAAATATTAACTCCACCCCAGCTGAATCCACGACGCTCCCCGAAGGCAGCATCATCTTCTCAGCTCACCCAACTTCTCCTCTTGGCAACCTTTGCTGGCAGAGCTCTACCACCAGGAATAGCAATGCGTGCGGAGGTCCAGCTCTCGCGAACAATGATGCCTGATTAAGGCAGCTGCCTAATATCCTACCCTGGGAAGGGGAAACTCTTCCCAGCAGCTCCGGCTCCCATTGAAACAAGATGTGAAGCATCTTGGGTCCAACTTTCCCTTCCCCACGTGCCCACCAGGACGGTGGGTGGCAGCAGAAAGGTGTTTGCACAGCAAATACATCCTCCAGAAGAGCAGCCAGGAGCAGGAGAACCCTTGGGCTCTGCTCAGCGTCCCCGTATCGCTGCTAAAACCAGCCCAGGACGAGCCCACACGAGTTGCATACGCTTCGGCTACCACACCATCCTCCAGCCCCCTCCTCGCAACGGAAGGTACCGAAGCGCCGGCTTCATAGAGACATCATGAATCAGCCTTTAATACAGCGCACGTTGCATTATTTTTAGCCGGGGACGCTATTGCATTGTGCTTGTGCGCAGGAATCAGACCATGAAATTGGCTGGATGCAGACTAGTCGCGTTCGTCAGCGCGAACGGGCAAACAAGCAGCTGAGCCGTGCCAGGGTGAAATGTTAAAAGCGTTTAAGTGCCATTTAATGGCACCTGATATTAGCAAGCCGGGCATTCAAAAAAAGATGGGCGGTTATTAAACAGCAGCCTCGGCGGCCGGCCCCGTTAGCCCCGGTCAAGTCAGGGGCAAGGGTTGCCCTAAAATTAACCTTCCAACCCAAATTTAGAGCCTGGCAGGGTGCCTACAGCAACTCTACATTCTATAGCGGCTATAGGAAAGGTAGCGCTGCCCTCGTAGCGAAATACAGCCAGCTACAAGTGCTCAGCCCCTAGTTTAACAAATTGGGGTGTTGCGAGCAAGCACAGGCGCAGGAAAACCTCTTTTTTTTTTTAGGATAATTTAGGCCCCTGGGGCTGGATCGCCCCCTTTGGGGTTGCAATCGCTCCTACGTGTGCCACCAAGGTAATTAATAGTTACTCAATCCCAACGGTGCTGCAAGAGCCCTTGCATGGCTGGGGACAACACTAAAGCACGATGAAACATCCAAGATGCTCACAGAGGCTTCGGCATCTTCATTTATTGGGTAAAAAGGGGAGAAATCAGGGTCCCTTCCTCACCCCACCCCACGGTTTCAGAGGAAGAGGAGTCGGAAACCAAAACCCTGCATGGAGGGCATGGAGCCAAGAGGAAAAACAAACCCATCCAAGATATCTGAAGAGGGCAATCGTGGCTCTTCTCGCAGCCCAAATTGTTAGTTTAGCAAATTACTTTTGAACAGCCCGTGTTTTGACATTTCTCAAGTGTTTTCCTTCCCGTCCGCCCAGCTCAAGGTGACTGTTTCCAAGCTCAAGCACTCGGCCAAAAGCAAAACAAGAGCAGCGGAGCTTGGCTTCCCCTTGCTTCGAGAAGCGGCCGGTCAAGGCACCAAAAATGATGGGAATGGGGACAACCCCATCACCCCCCATCTCCACCCCTCCCACGGAGCCGCTTATGGGGCTGCAAAACCCACATCACCTGAGGCAGGAGAACCAGAAGAACAAACCATGGGTGCACAGGAAAGAAACTCATTTTTTTTCCCCTTCTGCTCTGCACCCATTACTGCACTTAATTAAATTAAAACCAGCTTAATTAGATTAAAACCATAACAGCTGGGGGAGAGGTGATTATTGGCGGTCAGGTGTCTCTAAAAAAGTTAATGGTGAGTGGTAAAACCAGAGCCACCAGCTGGGGTTGTGCTGAAGATGGTCCTTCAGTGCTTTATTCATGGCAGGAGTCAACTGGGAGCAGAGGTCGGGTCTGTCCCGCCGCTCCAGCGTTAGTCACTTCGTTAAGGTTCCAGCGCAAGTATTGCACTGCAGAAGCAATTAGCAGATGGGATTTATTTTGCCTGCAGCAGAGGCTGCTCTGCTACAAAGCAAAAATGGGGGAAGAAAATCCGGATTTATTATCCGGAGCCCCCGTTCTCCTTCCATTTGTGATGTTCTTGCCGTGGATCTGGAGGGCAGCATTGCTAAGCCTGACCCCAAAACTCAGTTTCAAGCTTCGCAAGAGCTTATTTCCTTCGCTCTGCTGCTATATTTGATGTCTCTCACTGTCGGCTCCCCAGGGGCAGCGCCCGGAGGAAAGCTTGCGAATGAACATGAAATTCTGGAGGTTTTTTTTTTTTTTTATCATCGCTCCCAGGATCGAGACGGCAGCTCCCTGTGCCGGAGCCGTGTCACTGGGCTTTGATACCGAAAGCTGCAGCCCGGCGGGTCACTACCTCCCCTCCTTGCTTTATAAACCGGAGACAAAGATGCCACGAGGGATGTTTTTGCATCTGAAATTCATCTGCGTTTGCTCCCAGCGATGCCTGTGGCTGGTTTCGGTGGCTACGGGCACCAGGAGAGCACGTTCGCCCCGTGCAAGCTGCGCTTGGCCATGCCTTCACCCCAACAGCAGCCACCAAAGCCAGGGAAAATGTTGAGCGAAGCTCCGGGTCGTCCCCCTGGGATGGGGATTTGGCCCAGGGGTGTGCAAACGCCGGTGAGAGGGGTCAGCTTTTAGCAAAACCCCTTCCAGATTCCTGCCCCGGTGCTGGTCCGCCTAAAAAACAGCCTCTGCATCTCCCAAATGGCTCCTTGCACCCCCAAAATAGCTCCTCGCACCCCCAAATTGCTCTCTGCATCCCCCAGATTCCTTCTTGCGTCCCCCAAATAGCTCCTCGCACCCCTAAATTGCTCCTTACACCCCCTAAATTGCTCCTCGCACCCCTAAATTGTTCCTTGCGTCCACCAATTGCTCCTTCCATCCCTGAATTGCTCCTTGCACCCCTAAATTGCTCCCTGCATCCCCTGAATGGTTCCTTCCATCCCTAAATTGCTCCCTGCATCCCCCAAGCAGCTCCTTGCACCCCTAAATTGCTCTCTGCATCCCCTGAATTGCTCCTTGCACCCCAAATTGCTCCTTGCACCCCTAAATTGCTCCTTGCAGCCACCAATTTCTCCTTGCATCCCTGAATCGCTCCTTGCATCCCTAAATTGCTCCCTGCATCCCCGAATTGCTCCTCACACCCCCAAATTGCTCCTCGCACCCTTGAATTGCTCCTCGCACGCCTGAATTGCTCCTCACATCCCCCAAACGGCTCCCTGCACCCCTAAATTGCTCCCCACACCCCTAAATTGCTCCTTGCACCCCTAAATTTCTCCCTGCATCCCCTGAATTGCTCCCTGCATCCTCCAAACAACTCCTTGCACCCCTAAATTGTTCCTTGCAGCCACCAATTTCTCCTTGCATCTCTAAATTGCTCCTCACACCCCTGAATTGCTCCTTGAACCCCTAAATTGCTCCTTGCATCCCCCAACTTGTTCCCTGCGCCCCCCAAACAGCTCCTTGCATCCCCAAATCACTCCTCGCACCCCTAAATTCCTCCCTGCATCCCCTGAATTGCTCCTTACATCCCTGAATTGCTCCTCACTCCCTTGAATTGCTCCTCACATCCCCCAAATGGCTCCTCGTGCCCCTGAATTGCTCCTCGCACCCCTGAGCTGTTCCCTGCATCCCCTAAACAGCTCCTCGCACCCCCAAATTGCTCCTCACACCCCTAAATTGTTCCTCATACCCCTGAATTGCTCCTTGCATCCCCAAATAGCTCCTTGCATCCCCCAAATTGCTCCTTGAACCCCCAAATTGCTCCTTGCACCTTTGAATTGCTTCCTTGCACCCCCAAATTGCTCCCTGCATTTGCATCCCCAAATAGCTCACCCCTAAATTGTTCCTCACACCCCTGAATTGCTCCTCACATCCCCCACACAGCTCCTCGCATCCCTGAATTGCTCCTTGCATCCCCAAATAGCTCCTTGCATCCCCCAAATTGCTCCTCGCACCCCTGAATTGCTCCCTGCCTTCTCCCTCCGGAGCAGCAATGCACCTCCACACAGGGAACCCCCCCACCAACGCCCATGAGGAGATAAACTAAAAAATAAAAATACTGCCTTCAGCGGGCTTTGGGGATGTCCCAGGCGGGGCAAGGGCACGGTGAAGAGCCATTTGTGTGTCACGAGCACCTTAAAACTCGGATAAGTCCCTTGCCTGGGACACTGGCGGGGCTGATCGCTCGGTGGGGAAGATGGGGGATGTTTTCCAAGCTTTCCCAAGGCTTATTATCCCTTTTTTTTTTTTTCCCCTCTTCCCCAGCCCTCTTTGGGGTAAAACCCCAAATCCCAGCCTGGCTTGAG
>VYZM01004366.1:46189-80771 GCA_013398915.1 Dromas ardeola | reverse complement strand
TTGTGTTTTTTTTTTTTTTTTTTTTTTTTGTTCACTGATGTGCTTGAAGGGGAAAATCCAACCAGGTCAGCCTGAACAACTTTTCAATTTATAGGAATTAACAGCAAGCTGAAAAATCAATTATTGCTGTCTCTCCACTTCAAGATCTCAGCTCAGTAGTGCCCTGATTTGCACATTCTTTTTCTCTTCCTTCATAACCAAGAGCACTTACTCACTTCTAGTATGAAATTCAGATCTCGGCTCCCTGTCAGAGGTAAGACCTTTGTTTCTGACCATGCAGATGAGTGCAAAACAGTCCAAAGCTGCCAGCGAGAGGTGATGCCACCCCACCTGCCTGCTAGGTCTCACTGCAGAAGACAACGTATGGGGGAGAAAGGACCTTGAGTACAATCGAGGGCATCTGCATGGGTTGCCTGCATTACCAGTGTTTTTAAATGTTGCCAGCTATGTTTGCCGTCTTTTTCTCACTAGATCCTTGAATCCTCTGCTGTATAAATCTTTTTTTGTTTAATTCCGCACTGCACCACTGCAAACAACACTTGGGCACATACCACCAGCCCCTGAGACTCTTCAGGTCACATTTAACCGACACAAGAGAGGACAGTCTTCCTGTTGCTGCTTCGTGTTTCATGAAATGTCTTTTTAATTATGGTGATTCTACCTCGGTAGCTTTTCCACTATAATAAGCCCTCCACTGTCAGAAGGAGAAACAATAATAACAGCAAGCCCTGCATTAGGAGGAAACATTTAAGTCCTTGATACAAAGCTCATTGCCATCTATTAATTAACAGAGGCCACAGGTGCTGTTTTCATCATTCTCAGAAGAGAATTGTATTTGCAACTGATAGTTATAACCCTTGTAATAGGAGGCTGCAGAAATAACCTACTAATCACCTGATCATTTCAACCTGAATTAAGGTGGTGATGTTTCCAAGAAAAGATCTGAGAATGTGTACCCAGGCCAGACCTGTACTCAAGGATGTAATCATGTATCTTTTGAGGATTCATACACCCACCTGAAAAGTAATTCTAAGAATAAACTAACAAAGCAGAAAAGCCTGTGTTGCTCTGTGCCTTCACCTTCGCCTGCCTTCTGCTCCTCTTTCATTTGATTTACCGGTTAATATTTGCATCAATAGTTCCAGATTTAGTAACAAGTGTAAATGGGAGTGCTGTTGTTTTATTATTTCCTTAAAATATCTCATAGAAAATTCAGGGCCTCTTAATGGCAAACATTGTAATGTAACATGATTGCTCAAAGAGCTTTTATTTAAATAGCGGAATCAACTTTCCACTCCTGAAATATTTAAAATGAGAAAATACATTGGCTTGTTGGGGTTTTTTTTCTGCCTTTTTTTTTTTTTTAAGTGCATGAAAAACAGTGGTACAGTTCAGCGTAAAGGCATGAATAGCTCATTCTTTTTTCTGAAAATGGCTGTAGCAGAAAGCTCAGTAAAGGTGTAAGACCACAACAACTGTGCAGTGATTCTTCCAAGAACACCTGTCTGACTTCCAGCAATCTGCAGCTCACCAACTTCTGAACAATGTTCTGGGCCAAATTGGTCAATGATTTTATTATTTGTTACACAAATCAGTCACTTAAACCATAAAGGATTATGCTCAGCTGGTCACATTTGAATGCCTGATGACCCATTCGGCCCTATAAATTGACAATTGGTGGCTATTAAAAGGAGGTATTTGTTAAGGATCATGTGTGATTTCAGGGTTGTTTTGTCTGTGTGCATCATGTTTTTCATTATCTCTGGTATTTTAGCTGGCCCTGTGTAAATCTTGATTCCCTTTACAGATTAGAGCACTGTTAAAGAATTTTTTCACCAAAGCTATTGAAAGGATTTTGTGATGGACTTGTTTTCTGCTTTCATTTTTCACAACTATTTTCACTGGGAGAGGAAGCAAAAAGTAAGGAAACATTCACTTTCATGATCTCTTCAGGTGGGTATTGCATACAAAAGACACAGGAAAAAAAAAAAAAAAGGCCAAGTATTGAAATAATCACTGTGATTTCTGCATCAGGAAACTAAGACCAGAAACTTAAGTCAGTATAATCATAGGATGTAAAGGTACCAAGTGCCTGAAGCTTCAAGTCAAAGTTATTTTGTCAGTATGCAATTATTACTAACCGCTTTTTCAAACTATTAATCTGGGACAATTAAAACCTGTTTATAAAAAAAAAAAAAAAAAAAAAGTAACAGGAAAAGGGCTTTGGTAAATACATATCAATGATGAACTGTTGGCCATGTTCAGCACAGCAAACTAGTTATTATAAATATAAATGGAATTATCCCAGTTTAATGGGAACTTTATGGTTTTATGTTCTCTGGCCTGACTACCATAAGTCTGGAGTTTTTCTACTCGTTTTGAAATACTGTTGGAGAAAGCAGAGGAAGGCAATCAATCACAATTGTCTTTCAAAGAAAGGAAATTTTGGACAAATAAGCGAGTTCATACAATGGGATCTCTGAAAAGGTAAAACCTCACAATCCCAAATGGTAAGTTTGTACCCTTTCTGTGCTTTATGGCACACTTACACTGCTTCTTATTCCTGCTCCCTTGGGTGTAAATCAATTATAATGCTGAGTTAGACTTTATACAGTTTCTATTCATGAGTTCCTGGGTATAGATCAATCCTAACCCAGACTTCGTTTTCATGCAGCTATTTTTCATGGGTATTTACAATAAGAATTTTCTCACATTATTCAACCAATGCTGTAGGAAATAGCTTAATTCTCTGAATATAATTGTGTAATACACTCAATATTGCACAGTTCTCTCTCAAAAATTCAACCTTACGGTTGAATTACATGAATTTTTTAATGAAAAGAAAATTGTTTTGATGCCTTTTCTCACACAGTTTTATTTTTATTATTTATAATGGCCCCTACAAAAATAAGAGTAACAATGGACAAGTTCTGCATAACGACATAACTAGAAAAACAGCATCTTCCCCACATACTTACGATAAAAACAACGTAGTCAGCTTTTGATTATTTAGAATTACTAAATCAAGCAATGGTCAATTTGTTAGCCAGGATTCAAATAATGTCACTTGAGTTGTAAAATTAGCTCATGTGGCATTCTGCTTCCATTGCTCCTGTTTTCTTAAAATATGGATTTTCAAGTAACACTCAAAATTGCATCCACTAACCCTTAATATGTCATACTGTTGAGTTACTACAAAAAAAAGTTTAATGACAAAAAATACGTAGCAGATACAGCAATAAAATATACAACCTATTCTTCTGAAATGTTGTTTCCTCAAAACAGAATGTCACTTAAGCAATGACTACAGCCTTAATTTTGACCCCAGATGGTCTTTTTACTTATTGATTTGCCAAAAGTTTAAACAATATTCTCACTTAGAGTCGAATCAGCATTTCTGTTTAATTTCCTTTTGAATGCCACAATAGTGACAAATGTATTTTATTACATTTTCCTTGCAGATTAGTTAAACTGTTGCAGATCAGTTAAACCATTGCAAGTTCACAAATTTTGCAGGATGAAAACTTACTTTGTTTCATTGGTCTGTTCCTTGGGGTGGTTCACAGATTTTTTTCCTCCTGCACTTCTGTATCAGAGGGTAAGGTGACAATTATCTGTTGCCACCACACTTGTGTTAACACGAAAGAAAATCTATCTCTAAAAAAAAAAAAAATTATTCAATTTTATTTTTGTCATTGATTTTTCATGAAGTGATATTCTGCAACTAACAGATGGACCTGTTCATTGATTATTAGTGTGGATTGTGATTTTTCTTTAGATATGTTCTTTGAAATATGGTTTTCATCAAATCTAAAAGCAGTTATTTGAAAACCCTTTGATAACCATAAGATTTTATTTTTTTCAATTGTATTTAATCTCTTCTGGAGGGGAAATCTTTTGTACTAGAAAAGGAAAAAGAAAGAAAGATAGGGACGGAAGAGGGAATAAAGAAGAAAAGAGAAAAAAGCCTCCCTGTGGTAGTTTTCATAGCCAAAGTTGATGGTGGGTTTTAAAATATATTTTATATTTGATCCTTTCTCATTATTAGCCTGTCAGATACTATTTGTGAAACAGGAAACACTTAAGCTCCTAACAGTCTGAAAGGATTGCTGTTTCTGAGATGTGTGGCAGCTTAGATTGGGCAGTTACTTACCTGCGTTCCTCAGGGTAGCGTTTAGGGAACATACTTTGCAGCATCCACTTTGTCAGACTTTAGGTATGTCACATAAGGGGAGGGTCTCCCTAGGTACCCTGTAGTCAGTAAAATAGGAGAGAGATGCCCTTCCACAAAGAAGTTCAGAGCAGAAACCTAACTCACATTCCTGGGGACCGAGCCTCTTTAGAGGAAACTAATACAAGGCTTTCATTCAAGATTAATGTCAACGGAGGCATTCCGCAGTTCTCTTTCCATAGGCCAAATATGTATGTTGATGGAAATAGACTGGTGTTGATATGTTTCACATAGATACCAAAAGGATTCTCTGTTTAATCCTAAAGATTGATGACCCTCCTCTTTTCCCAAGGTAGTTAATTTTTAGGGCATATACCAGTGCTCTAATGACTACAACTTTAGCTGGAAGAACTACAAGAAAGTTTCATCCCTGTAAGACTTTATTCTGTCCCATTTGAGGGTTGTGACTCAGAAATCTTTAGCTACAATATTTTGCACTCCCAGAAATTGAGTCAACTAATTTCCCCCTACGCATAGCTTGCAGTGCTTGGCCTTGAGCACAGAAAGTTTTGCTTATGGGAAAGCTTTTGTTTCCTGTTATGATTTCATTTTTCTTTAGTTCTCCTTTTCCAAAATGCCAGCACTCAGAATAATGAGTCTCCAGGGGGTAGATGACATAAAGGATTTACATGTTGGATTCACTGAATCAGTATAGCCAATGGCATAGAGGATCCAATTGGTCTAAAGTTAAAATAAAAATATAAGAAAAAAAAATCAGAAAAAAAAAGACACCGAAGCATGTCTGCTTTTCTTCTTTCATTACAAATAGAGCTATGGCATGAGAAGCTCAGCTGGACATATCAACAACATAAAAATTTAAAGAAGGTGGGAAGAACCTCGTACTTTTTAGGGTCAGGGATGAATTTATCACCTAGGAATGGTAACTGAATATATATCAGAGTTATGTCTTTGTATTTATTACTCTTTAGATATTTTGCATTATTTTTCTGATAACCGATCATAAAAAAAAAATAAATCAAAATCAATGTGTTTACATACTGAAATCTTGTTCTGTGTGTAACTCTAAGCTAATCAAAAGGTAATCAATTCTTAGCTAATCATGCTCCTAGATGGCTTTTCTTTATCATCAATTCAAATAATTTTCAAATTTCAGTATTTCAAATCATCTTTGAGAAACACATAGCATGGGATTCATCTTACCAAAGATGAATGTTAAAAGTCAACCTAAATCAGATATTTGTCTGGGTTTTATCTTATTTGATTTCAGGGCTTGATTCATTTGCCCACACAAAGGAATCTAGATACATTTATCCAGGTAGCCTCAACCTGCTATGTCTTCAGTGCCCATGTTTCATATCTGCCAGCCTCCTGTGAATATTAAATATACTAAGGCACCTCAGTTGGCAATGGTCATCTATTATTGGGCAACATAATTGAGCCTTGGAATGTATAAAGTTATATGCGATCTTAGCCAATATAGTCAATGGAGTCTAAAAACCATTCAATGGACCAAATGAAGGTGCAATTTTAGATCATTATTGACCCCAATGGAAGCTTAAACATCCAATCTGCACGTAGATGCCTACATTTTGGGATCTAAATTTCTCAATGTCTTTAACAAACTCCATGTTTCATGTCCCTTTGAAGTCACTTAAGAGAGACAGATGGCTTAGGATTTAGCACCTCCCACCACAATATAGTACAAATGAGTTTCTAGCAGGAACTTTCTATGTCACTCCCATAACTGTAAAGGAGGCCTAGATAATTAGTTTAGGCTGGCTATTAACCACAGTGGGAGCTCACTTTTCCAGCTTACATGTCCATCTAGATGCCTACATTAGGTATCCATACCAGTGTGTGGAATTTCACTCCTAAAGTAAACATCTCCATCTGAGTGATCGTCCTATCCTCCCATTAGAGAAGGTGGAGAGTGCCCTGAGGAACTGATTATCTTGTCCTCTGTAGACATCTAAATTATGTCAGGCAAATTGCATTCAACAGTGTCTGTGACTGTGAAAATTAGCTGGAATAATCAGTTCACATCTGCACTCTTAATGTCTGAAATTAGATGAGACAAGTACTACTATAGCGGTGTGAGATGTGCTGGTGGTCTGAGCCCCCTCTACAGCCAGTGAAGAAATTGGCATAATCAAAGAGAAAAGTCCGGATAAAAGATGCCTTTCTCTTTATTAAACATAAAAGAAACAGAGAAAATTATACACTAATAACTGAACTTCTATGCTTTTAAAAATAAGTTCCTCATGTTTACCTATCTTCTGTTTTGTAGGCTCAACCTATATCTAGAAAAAACATGGATCTTTTCTTGGCCCTTATCAGGGAAACAAACTTAGTCTTAAAACCACATTCTAGTGGATAAAAATCAGTGTTGTTCTACTCATCTTGAAAACCAAATGGGAATGAATCTGAGTTGAAATGGCCAGACGAAAGCAAGAAAACAAATGAATAATATAATGCATAAAACTATTTCTGAGGACGGGAACAGCTGGTTTGTGAACTCTTTAGAGACTATTAATAGGAATGAAGATTGCATTGTTTGTCACTGGGAAAAGTAACTTCCCTTAGGTTTGAAAAAATTACTTTCTTATTCAACGAATAAAATACAATAGAGAAAGGATCACAGTCAGATTTTTTATTTTTTTTCTTTTTAAGTAGAAATACTGAAAAGATTAGAAGAGTTTATTTTTAAATGAATCTAAACAGTATGTTTGTGGTAGATAAGTACAGATAGGATATATTTTTTTTCAAATTCAGAAAACATCTTAGATTCTTGGGTGAAATTAAGTTTAGAGATTAAAACATATGGGACAGAATCCACATGAGCCCAGTGCCCACGATTGCATGACAGAACTGGACTGCAGCTCTGCCTATATTTCTGTGGTGTCCCTGGAGTCAGGCCAGGTAACAGTAACACCAGTATGGGTACATATGGAGTCAGAGCCCCAGGACAGAGCAGATGTCAATTTTACCCAAGAAAAAAATAGATAATGTATCTACTTTTGTATGCAAAGTTAACGTATACAAAGAAAATGAATTGGACAAACTATCCTCGTGCAGCTCTAAGTACATGTTTCCAGATATTTAGTGCCTTCTCTCTTTAGAATCTCAAAGCCCATCCATTCCTTTGTTTTCTTAATCTTCCTGCTTTCACCCCACTCACTCAAACATCACACAGAGATCACCCTGAGGAATAAAGCATCCATGCTTCTTATATACCCTCCATTTTTTAAATACAGTGGAGTTTGGCTTTTAATTATAGTTGCAGTATGTTTCTCAGTAATGCCATGTTCTCTTTTACCACTGGATTATGAGCTTTGAGAAACTGCAGCCTTCTTCCCATGCTCCCAGGGCTTTTTGTTTTGCATCTTTAGTGGGATTTATCAAAAGAATATTTAGAAATGTCAATAGATTTACCTTTATTCTCTGGCTGATGGCTCGTATTGCAATGTGATGCTGGTGCACTATACTTCTGTTCTCTAAGGAGGTGCTTGTATATGCACACAGAGGAAATGCAGTTGCATTTCAGAAAGATTTTTGTTATGGAAAAACCTTGTTCGGGTAGCATATGGTATAAAAAAAGCATTCTTCAGCTTCTACAAATGTTCTAAGCAGCTCAGTAAATGTCAAGTCATTTTCATTAATCGGCATCAATTGATTCAGAATATCCATGATGGGGATTAGGAAGAATCTCAGGTCTATTGCTTCATTGATTAAGTTTCATACTATCACAAGGGCTAGACTGCTTGTTGATGCTAACAAGAGGACATTTTTATGCAAATCAGAGTTATATATAAAGGGTTATTAAGCATTGGAACAGGCTGCCCAGGGAAGCAGTTGAGGCACCATACCTGGAGGTATTTAAAAGACGGGTAGACATAGTGCTTAGAGATATGGTTTAGTGATGTTTTTTGTCAGAGTTAGGTTGATGGTTGGACTAGATGATCTGAAAGGTCCCTTCCAACCTAGGAGGTCAGTTCTATGATTCTATGATTCCATATCCCGAGCCCAGGTTGCTGTTGTAGAGCAGTAAGAAAACAGAGCTAGTCCTTAGATTAGTTATCCTGTAATTGCTGAAGAAAAAAAAAAAAAAAAAGTTTAGTTATAAACAGTTTATCAGGCAAGGAACTATTTTGTGATAAAAAAAAGTAGCAAAATGCATCATAGCATACAAGAGATTATGAGAAGTATGGTTACTTTCCTGTATTATTTCATTATTGGATCTTCTTTGGGTACATACAGAGAAATAACAGAGAGTAGAATGAATAAAGTAAATGAATATGATAAACAAAAATTAGATTTTAGCCTAAATAGGGTTTTAGCCTACAAAAGGATCTGTTTAAAGTAATGAAGGGATATAAGTAGACTAAGGAACTCAAAGAATTTAACATAGGTGAGGTTTATAACATTAACAGTAAGATGTTACAAAAAGCCAACAATAGCAGGATTTGTTTTCTTTATTAGCACGGACAAAAACTCTTACAAGAGGAGTTTCCACCTAATTAATTTAAAGTTCAAGGATTGCAATGTGGCCTGGTTTTCAGATCAGCTGGAGATCAGATAGGAAAAGCAGATAGAGGAGAGAAAATATATAAGGAAGGAAGAACTGAGAGGTCATGCCTGCTCAAAGCAGCAATGCCTTCTCCTAAGGACCACCTGTGAACACCCATGTCATGAAACTACACAAAAAAATACCAAAAAAAAATGGTTCTCTTTTGGTTTTGTTTCATACTCTGCATGTTATGATGGCCTAAAACACTTAACTGAAATGACCTGAGAGGCCTTAAGTAATAGAATCCCGTTGAAATATTGTGGACTGGAATTTCATGCTATTTCATGATATTAATTTAATTGCATCTTTGTGGTTGCAGCGTGACTCTTGAGAGCAACTTTTTTTTTAAAACCCAGCAACCAAATCCCTGAGCGACATGGCCTGCCTTTGAAATTTGACCTATTTTGAGGGGAGGAGATGACTGGGGCCAGATGTCCGTAGGTCCCTTCTAATAGATATTATCCTATTATTCTATGGTCTTGCATACTCAAGTTAGTTGAATACTGTTCAGCAGGAATTATAATCTTTTCCTATTCTGGGGGCATTTGATAGGCCTCTACTTTGCATTTTCCTTTGCATTAGAATTAGGATGTGCTTGATACCGTGTGGTGCCTGCCTTGTAGTGGGATCCTAAAAATTATTGCTGCACCTGGGGAGGAATAACCCCATGCACCAGGACAGGTTGGGGGCTGACCTGCTGGAGAGCAGCTCGGTGGAAAGAGACCTGGGAGTCCTGGTGGACAACAGGATGACCATGAGGCAGCAATGTGCCCTTGTGGCCAAGAAGGCCAATGGCATCCTGGGATGCATCAAGAAGAGTGTGGCCAGCAGGTCGAGGGAGGTCATCCTCCCCCTCTACTCTGCCTTGGTGAGGCCACACCTGGAGTACTGTGTCCAGGTCTGGGCTCCCCAGCTCAAGAAGGACAGGGAACTGCTGGAGAGGGTGCAGCATAGGGCTACCAAGATGATGAGGGGACTGGAACACCTCTCTTATGAGGAAAGACTGAGGGAATTGGGTCTGTTTAGTCTGGAAAAGAGACGGCTGAGGGGTGACCTTATTAATGCATACAAATACTTAAAGGGTGGGTGTCAGGAGGATGGGGCCAGGCTCTTTTCAGTGGTGCCCAGTGACAGGACAAGAGGTAATGGGCACAAACTTGAGTATAGGAAGTTCCACCTAAACATGAGGAGGAACTTCTTTCCTTTGAGGGTGGCAGAGCACTGGCACAGGCTGCCCAGAGAGGTGGTGGAGTCTCCGTCTCTGGAGACATTCAAAACCCGCCTGGACGCGTTCCTGTGCAACCTGCTCTAAGGTGACCCTGCTCTGGCAGGGGGGTTGGACTAGATGATCTCCAGAGGTCCCTTCCTACCCTATGATTCTATGATTCTATGATTCTATAATTCTATTCCGATGTGATGAGAACTACCTTATTGACTAGTGAGAGTTGTCCACAGCTTTAACTCCTCCATTATAGATGGGGAAAAACAGTCAAAATCAGTCTGAAAATGACATTTTTTAGATTTTAATCTCTTCATTTTATAACAGACTTGATTTTTGGAGTAGCATTTGAGGCTTATCTCTGCAGGTAAGTGACCAGATGCCATTATATAACAAGGAAGGACAACCATCTAGAAAAGGGGAGGTAAATGAGAATTAGGTTACAAATGTTATCCCACAAATGTATGTCTTCATCCCACTCTTTATTCTTCACAGGTTGTAGAACTGACTGTCTCTCTAGCATAAGCCTAGGGGTACTATTTGGTTTTAGACCCAAATTTCTTTGATTTGCAAGACTAAGGTGGGTTACATCCTGATACAAAACACACTCATTTCAGGATTTTAATACAGCTTTCCACACATTAACAAGTTGCCTAAATTCCCCTTACAACAGAAGGATTTGGTAAGGAACATCAGGGTGCGAAGAGAGAAATTGATAGATACCACTGACATGACTCAGTTTCTTGAACATAAGTAAGAAATGCCGCTCAAGGTGCCCTTGTATATCTGAAATATCTAGGTGGAGCTCTCAAACATGATATAGGACTTACAGGAGAGATGTACACTTATAAAGATAGCTGCAAAAACATGTATTTCCTCAAAAGGCATTAGATGCCTATTTTGGGGTAACTTAGGTGAGCCCTGGATCTAGTCTGACTACGGAGAACTCTTGTGTTTAACACCATTGGGAAATAATGAAAAATAAACAGGATATGAAGTAACCCTTAAATCTTATCAAGAAAAAATGCTTTTGTCATGGCCACAATTCCTGCTCTCCCAGGCCCTGAAAATAGCTTGGTGCAATATTTCTTGTGGCAAAACCCAGAACTGGTGTCTCGGTCCTATAAACACCAACATTTAAAAAATTGCTTTTTTTTTTTTTTTTGCCTATTTTTTCCCCCACAAAATCTAAGTTGCAGGCAAAAGAGAGCTTTAGCTTTTACCTATTGCACCAAGAAAAAAAGCTACATTCAACGCTTCTTTGTAACACAAGGGCCACAAAGACCTTATGCAGCTTGTGGGGGAAATCCTCTGTCACTGCTCAAAATTTTCCATCTGAGAGGAGGGGGATGCCAAAACCCAGAAACTCCATCCTGAAGAGTCCCCAGGGAATACCAGACTGTCAGACTCACTGAAAACCCAGATCCTTTGAAAACCCGCTGCCACCGTGTAGCAACACGCAACACACCGCCCGCAAGCATGGGCCCATTCGCAGGAGAGGGGAATCCAGCGTCTCTTCTTGCACAGAGAACATCCACTTCCAAATACACCCTAAAAGACCAGTCGGTGCTCCAGCTCCGCGCAGTTTTGCAGTTGGGTAACCAGAGGACGGGTTCTTAGAGGTAGGTCCAAAATCCCAGGAGGATGCTGAAGAATCTCCTTCCCTCCGCATCAAGCCTGCTCCTGCGGGGCGAGAAGGTGCCGGGCTCCCCCAGGACGGCCCCGGGTGGCCGGGGAGGGAGGTGCAAGGCTCTTCGGGGCGGGTCTTGGGCAGGTAGGGGCGGGCAGAGCCTCGGCTTTTGGCAGCTTCACAACAGGCAGAGGGAGCGGGGAGGACCCGGCGGCTGCTGCGGAGGATGCTAAGTTTGTGCTGGCTGCTGCTCCCGCTGGTGAGTGCCCGGGGATGGTCCCCTCTGAGGTTGGAGGAGGGGGGAAGGGGGTTGGGGGGAGAGGTGGGGCACCTCACATCTGGCTCCTGACACTTGGCCACAGCTGGATGGCTCCGCAGCTGCCCCGCAGTATCCGGGGTGTGGGGGGGAGAGGATGTCCGCAGAGGCAGGGTAACTTTTCTCGGAACAGGTAGGAAGAAAGAAAAATAAGGGCAAGATTAAAAAAGGGGGATGGGGATGTAGGAGGGGAGGAAAGAAAAAAAATATTTCTGAGTTAGAGGTTTGACCCAGCTCTTTTCTTTAAATTTTTCCAGCCCAAAGATGCTATTAATAAATGTCTTTTCATTTCCGTTTATTAGAATTGCAGTTTCCAAATGATAGAGAAACATCCTTAAATCAGAATAGCTGTAGCATGGCTTTAGAGAGGCAGAAAGAAACAGCTTGCTGTCCCAGTTGTCCTGAGAAAGGCAACTTTGCTGAAGAAGAAGGATAACTAAAAAGGAATAGTTCTCCTGATGGATCTGGGACATTTACCTCTTTGAGAGAGCACTGATGCTTTTACTGCTGAAGGCATCTGCTTATAATATCACCAAGCAGAAGCATGAACTGCCTTATGTCTGCTGTGCACTGGAGGCAGCAGGTGAGATTGTAACATTAAAGATGAGGGAAGATGTATGAGCACAGAGACACGATTCAAGCACGTATGTCCCTAAGCCCCATACTCAACTGCTGGCATAGCCTGGGCTGGTTAGCAAAAGCTAGTGTACATGTACAGTCATATATCCTCTTTCCCCTCAATCTTCAGCCAAAGAGAAGTGTTTGGAAACCTTCCTCTGGGTATGATTCCCAGGGACTCATTATTTAATTAAGCCATTTCACAGTTAAATGTTCGGTGTAGGCTGAGATCCAGGCTCCCGCTGCAGTCAAGGGGGAAACAGTCACCTTCCCAGGAGGCATCTCATCTTGTCCTGTGAATGACAGATGGGGTGAGCATTCCTCTAGGGCTTGTTTTCTTCCAGTGATGATAGCGGGAGCCTAGATGGTCACAGACTGCTCTTGACCCTCCAACTTTAAAAGATAAAAGATGGGATGTAAATTTTTCACACCTGCACTTCACATCCTCTGGAACTTGGTTTTTCCTCTGTATTTGCACAGCTGTATGTACAAGTGATAGGATATAGGTCCTTGCTACATAAACCTTGTCACGTATAGTTATTATCATGTGTAATACCTTTCTTCCAGGGAAAACTAGTCAGCTTAAAGTGTTACACTGCTACAGGTAGAGTGACTTTGGCATCTGGACTAGCCTTTTTACACATAATAGAGGCACAACTTATTCTTGCAGCTGTCAGCGGAGTGAAGCTGCCCTGAAGTGATGTATCATGCCCATCTGTGGGCTGCCACACGTTATTTTAGTGTTCTAACATATTGCAGCAGTCTGTGCCCATAATAAAAGAAATTCTACAAACTCTATGTTCTATGTAGCTTTTGGCCTCAAAGTATTGCTCATATATGAACTCCCACTACATGTCTGGTAAGAGTCAGTGCTCTAAATATCAGTGATTTTCGTGTCTCAAACTGGGTCTCGTGGGAAGCTTTGCACCCGAAGTTACACAGTCAGGCAAGGCCAGAGCCCCGTAGGATGCATTGAGCAAACAGTCCTTTTATATTTCAAAGGATCATGTCAGAGCAGATAAATAATTCTAGTGTGGAGTCTGCAAATAATTAATTATTCAGATATGAAAATAAACCAGAAGCGTAATCCTGAAAACTTCTGTGAAACTAGGTACTTTTACCTCCTACCAGCTCCACAGGGAGCTGTATGTTGCAAGATATACTTTGTGCCTTGCAGAATAGAGTCCTTGACATTAAAAATTACCTTTTGCTTGTAAGTGACAAGGAACAGAGAACAGTGGGTGCTGAAATGAATAAAAATGACTTTTCCTGTCCTTTAAGAGTCTCAGGAAACGGAGGATGGGGAACAGAAAAGACTCCGCATTCACTGTCCTTCCTGCTGAGCTAAACTGCTTTCTTCTACAAACACGTAACAGCTTTTCACATTTCTGGGGAAAGGTTTCAGTCTGATCTAATGAATGGAATGAGAATGGAAACGTAGATGGGTTAGTGTTGAGCCATACATTTGCTTTAACACAGCTTTTCTTGTGGTAATAGGCATATGGATCCAAATCCGAGGCAAGATGCTGAGCTCTGAATAAAACAGAGCTTGGTGTCTAAATTTCTGATACAGCTACTATTGGTTAATTTGTGTTGGAGGGACATACATGCTTCTTCTAGGAAGCCGGTCCCTGCAGACCTTAAATTCCCCTCCACAGGGAGCTGGAGGTGTGGAAGAATCAGTCTGTTTAGGCATTTTTTTATCTTGGAGGGAGTTAATGGAGGGAGACGGGCTCCTGTACAGTGAGTCACTCTGTCCTCAAATGGGTGTCTGAGAGAAGTAGGAGGAATCCTTCCCTGGAACTGCTTGTCTGCCTTCGTTGATCATTAAGGGAGGCTTGATGGGGAGTTTAGATTAATCATCTAGAATTACCTATCTAAAACTGGGAATCTTGTCTAAAGCTACTCATCTTGCCTTCTTCAATACTACTGGGAAGAGGTGGAAACACTCCCAAGAACAACGGATATGGCTTCAGTTGAGTGAACTTGCTGATGGACTTTGACATCTAGGCTTCATTTCTTTGGGGTTAGGTGACATGAACCCCACCTTTAGGCAAACATGCTACCCATGCAGGAAGGGAGAAATTTCTCTTTAATTTGGAGGAATACTTGCAATAGCAGAAAAAGAGGATCCTCGGTTATTAGTGTTCTGTTATTCTTTAAGTGTTCATGGTAATTAAATGTGCTACCAAATTTAGCATAGACCTAATAAATTCATTTTAATTTTTCTCAAGATAATACCAATTACATAGGGCTTATAAACACAATAAATTAGTATGGCTGTATTGTCGCCTACAGAATACCTATGAGCAAATAGATATATTGCTATACATGGATATGTATGTATAGCAAGTACTGTTCTGTATAAGACTATGCGGTTAAATACAGTCAGATAAATACAATCCAATACACAGAGGAGCATTCAAGCATTACTCCAATGTCTTAAAAACAATCTTGACAAGATATTCCTCTAAATGACTGTAAGGCAATCAGTGTCTCAGCTTCTCTTGTTCCATAGGTAATCGAGTTAGAAAGAGAAAACAAACACTGAAAATGTCCTCTAGGTAGTCATTTTCAGTGAAAAAGACTCCTGAAATAATCTATTTAACTGGCTGAAGAGACAGATTGCAAATAGGTCTTTACCTTTGGGGTTGAAATCTTCTGGGATCAAGACTGTGTCAGAGCTTGCAAGTTGAGGGCAGGACTTCCTATGATAACTAAATATGTTGCTGGTGACTGGAGTCATGTCACTGCTGTGGTGACCTCATGCTTTACAGTCGATCGAAATCAAGAGTGATAAACACGGCTTGGGTATAGTAGAAAAAAAATGGATGCTCATCTCTATCTACAAGCGCATTTGAGCGGTGGAATTTTTGCTGCATAAGAAATCTTTCGGTTTTTTTTTTAGAGTTTCTTGTAGTTTTCTGACAGAATATAATACTACATACATTACATTATAAATATCCCAGAATTACTTATAGGGCACAGTGGATAGGAAGATCCTTACTGCAGTGATTGTGAATGTAGCTGTACTAAAATGGACAACAGGTTATGGAACTCGAGGTTGGTTCCCGTTTCCTTCAAAGTACATGTGAAAATTGGTCCTGACTTCAGTGACCTGTGCTTCCCAGCCTCAACGCTTTCTAATTAGCACTTGGATTTTTGAGAAAGGAGTTAAGCAGATGGAAGGAGACAGGTCTTATGGAAGATTTTGTTGAGATATATGCACCAGACCGAGAAGTTTATCAAGAAAGTTGAGGTTTTCTTTGTCTTCAGTTATTCAACCCAGGTTCAACATTTTTCATGAGTACCCTTCCATCCCATAAGCCTTTCCAGTTCATCAAAATATCAGCTGAAGAAAATGCATGCATTTCAGAGCATATCCTGGTTCTCTGCACTGTGTCTTTGGCATCACTGGCCAACTTTCAGGACTGACTGAACACTTCATTACACAGTTAAAAACGGGCAAGGGTTGCAGGTGTTTTGAATATGTGCAGTACCTTTCTCTATCCTAAAATACCAGGTGAGTTTTAATCCTCCAAGCTGGGAGTTAGCGTGTGATGTGAATGGCAGACAACTCTGGTTTTGTGTAAGGGAGAGCTAAAATAGTCAGGCATCAGAGTCATATCAGAACAACTGAACAGGGGAAGCACAGACAGGGAGAACAGGGAGTACAGAGATTATTTCAGAGCAGATCGGAGATGAGATCTGAGACACGAATGCAAGCTGTAGAGACGGAGGCAAAAGGAACAGTGATTAATATTCTTAGTAAATGATTTATGCACTTGACACAAAAGCTATTTGAGAGGTTTTAGGATTACACGGCATTGGAAACTGAATCGGATGACTGGAAAGACCCTTCAAGTTCTTGAAACCTTCCCATCTTATCAGTGAATTCAGCCACTTCTTCAATTTTTTTATTAATTTTCAAAAAAACTAAGTGTTACCAATTTACTTCTGGCTCTTTGATCCCGTTGAATCGCTTGTTCAAAAGTGACTAATATATTTGATGTCCAACTTTGAAGCACTTCCCTTGTTTTCAGAGAGCATAAAAAATGTTCCTACTTTTCCCCAAGTGTGCTAATGGACTTCTTAATGAGTGAAGATGTGTCTCTTATGTGACACCTAAATTACAGTTTTTCTACCACCACAGCAGCCTAGGGGCACCATCTTTGGATAGGCTCTTAGGCAAGATTGCTTTTAACTAAGTTGCACTAAGTATGGCATGAGGATGTTGCGAGAAAAACTCTCTTCCCAGTGCTTGCTAAGTCTGATGTTGTCCGACATGAGAAAAGCATAGCCCAAAGTGCCGTTGGCTTATTTTTTTCTGTTCAGATTTGGGCAAATAAATAAACCATCATGTAACAGAGGAAATACGAAACAATGTTATACTTGCTATCAGTGAGTATACCATTTAAGGTTTCAATGTAATAACCTTACAGATGTTAAGAAAAGGAAGTCTAAAAGTAAGCACAAGGCCAAAATCTGACTCTCTAAACTGTCTCAGGTTTTTAGCATGTTCCTACCTGCCATAAGTAACTTTTTAATGCTCATTATGTGATTGTTTTGTTCCAGGCAAGATTGTTTCCGTGGTTAGGACTTAGATTTAAAAAGCCCCTGTGAATTTTGGCTGGTCACTGATGTTCAAGCCAGCAAAAAGGTCTTCTTGTTATGACGCTCAGCAATACAGAGCTCCATTCCTTGAGTCCTGTCTACAACACTGCAAGAAACCTCTAAGTTTTTTGTATAAGCCTTGGGGTGAAGGCACCCCACTGTGATTTTCAGTAAGGTTCATGCCAGGTTACTGCCTAGCTACTAGGAAATGTTGATCCAAGTAGTAGCATCTTAAATCAGCCTCTTACACATATTACTGTGACGGGGAAGCCAGATTGGACATCCCTGCTCAGAAATCTCTACTTTGTTTTGGTTCCTAAATTATCCTTTTCTAAGGTGAACAGGAGCTACTCTCTTCCTACAAGAGCTCAGTCATTACAGCAGATGCCTCTCAAATTGCAATACTATGTCCCTGTAACAAATGCAGAGCCCCTCTTTTCTAGAAAGCCTCATCACCTAACCATTGTAAGCAGATTAGAGCAACAACATGCACTTTTCTCTCAAGGCATTGTGAGATTAATAACAAAAAATAAGTAAGCCATAGACAACAAATCACAAATAATGTTCTGCCCAGAAGGCTTTTCTTTAACTGTAAAATGGTTTAATGTCTTTCTTTTCCTTAAAGCCTGAGGAAAACCAACAAATTGAAGCATCATCACTGTTCTCAATTTCTTGTATACATGTCATTTTTTCTTTTTTTTTCTTTTTTTTTCTTTTTTGTCTGGTAACAGTGGGATTACTTCCAGTAAGGCTACATGATTGTAAGTTAACACCAGCCTCATTTTTGCTTCTTACAGGATAGTCTGTAGGTTACATCTGCAAATGCATTTGATATTGATTTTCAAATACTGAAACATCAGTAATATTTAACATATGCACTGGCCTATAACAAAAACTCGGGGCTCTGATGGCTATAGCCACCCCCACCCCAAATCCAGTAACCCAGAAGCAAAAAAAATATGAGCATGATGATTAATTGCTTAACTATCAGTGGTAGTGGGATTGACTACCGCCTCACCACTGGTGACTATCACTAGCAATTGCTCAGGATTTCTAGAAGAAATCATAAAATCGTGTTTTCTGGTGATTGATCGCTGTTTTTGGAGGTAGGAGGCTGGACTATGTGGACTAAGGATCTGATCTGTTAGAGCAATTTCTCTGTCATGTGTAAAACCACAACAGCACAACTTCCCTGTGGGTGGGGTATGGGCTTCCCCAGCTGCTGTACGTGAATAGCACTCTGCTGATTTCAGTACAACTCAGCTGAATTATGGTGACTGAGGGTATGGTTCAGCAGGTGTAGATTTACCAAAGGAGAGAAAAGAGGAAATTCCACCTACTTCAAGCAGCAGATAGTCTGGCACACGTGTTCAATGTCTGTTGTACTATTTGGGAGAGCTCAGCTGCGTAGTCCCTCATTTATGTTCCGCCTGCACCAGCTGCATGTGTTGTTTAAGTTGACTTTTGGAGAAAGCTGACTCTTCCTCCTCTGAAACTTTTCAGAATTAATTATACGTCTGTTTCAACCACTCCTAACACCTCTGGCATGAGGTGGCAGTTAAGTCAACCCATCTCTCTCAAGTGCCTGTTTCTCAAAGGCATTTTGAATCTCCTTTCATAGTTCGTTTTCATTTTTGGTTATGACTAGCTGTTGCTTTCAAGTCTTTTACCAAAGGACTCAGTATAGATGGTAAGTTGTCATGACTTTCAAACATCAAGCCTAAGAATATTCTAACTACAAAGTTTCTCAGCAGTAACAGAGTCCAGAAATTCCAGAAAGTAGAGAAATTACTTCTTTCCTGTCCAGCTGAATCCATCTTTATAAACTAGAACAGTGAGAGATTTATGTAGCAATTATTTTGTTACTATTACTCAAATCAATCGTTTGTTATGTAGGCCTAATGCAAAATGAAATATATGTTAAAATATAAAGCGATGAGCAGGGGTCTTATTAATACCTGAAAAATTTCATTTCAGAATTGTGTTACTATAGTTGAACAGCAAGAAGTACTATTCTAAAAGTCACTCATGCTGATTTATAAAATGTATTTCGAATTACTCACTGGAGGAATATAATGCATGAAAAAAGCCATGTCTTAATTTTCTTTTCAAACAGCGTCCTTAATCCTCTTTCTGTTCTAATATTAGGATGTATGAACCATCTCTAGGGTCTCATAATTAAAAGCAGACTGTCTATGCTACTTTAAAACTCAAATGTAGGCAGAATTTTTAAAGGTTTTTAAAGATAAAGTTGTGTTCTATTTTTTTCCCCTAGGCAGATATTATTGCTAAGATGTAATAGTCCACATGACTTCCAGTAAAGTTTCTGTGGAGGTTAAAAGAAGTCCTGGTTGCACTGCTCACTTAAAACATTCTGAGGGCCATTAAATCAACGCCCTGAGACTGAAAAGGCAATATAGCAGTGATGTTTTCATCTGTACTGTGTTTTCAAAGTCATTAGAGGTTTAGAATGGCCTACAGTCCTCCTCACAAAAGTCTCAGAAAGCCTTCAATCCATCATTTCAATTAAAATCACTACCCCCTGAACCCCTGGCTTTGCTTTGAATAGCATAGCTTGCAAAGGAGAAAACCCTCTGCTCTATTCCATGTCAGACTCCCTGTCTCTTGAAGATCCATATCCTAAAGGAGGCTTTGGTGCGGTATTTACTTGTTTGAATACAGTTCAGTTGCTTTCTAGACTCTATTGACTCTATTGACTCTGGGTTTAATTCAGTTACCTAAATATGGGTGTGTAGAAATATTTGAGAAATCAAATAATGCATTTGAGACTTCTACACGCGGCCAGCAAAATTAATGCAGAATTTATACCAGAGAGCTGGGATACCCTGTAGCATCCTGTAGCACTAAGCATTCTTGGCTGAGTGAGACATCCTTTAAATTTTCATGGACTGCAAAAGAACCTCAGATAAAAAGATCACATGTAGACACTGACATTGTTCATTCTTTCTCAGAATTTAATTGCCTTTCCAGAGGCAATCATTTGGGGATGTTCTAGGGTATCAGGAACATCTTCACAATCACAGCAGATATGATACAGGACCACAAGCGACATGAAACTTTCTGGAGTGGGAGATGAAGGCCAAGAAAAATACATAACAGCACCTAAATGACACTAAGTATCTGTACTTAAGAAGATGAATCTAGACCCTATTCAACAGCCGATGTCTAGAAATCCATTTAGTTGGTTAAATGTAGGCATTTTAATCTGTGAGATAAATATCACTCCTTAAACTCCCAAAACAAGTCATTAATTTTTTCTCATTTCTTCATCTGGTAAAATGGAAACAGTGCCTCTGTTTAAGGAGTGTGTAGCATCCTCAGATAATATGTTGATAAAATTTTGTAGTCACTCAGATTAGACTATGGCCAAGACAACCATTTTTCCATTTTCTCTAAGTTCTTGGACTTCAGTATTTCTTCTTTAAGCCCCAATGGACACAAAACTTCTGCTTCTATATACTACTTCTATTTTTTTTTTATAATACCAAATGCATTGAGAAGGGAAGATCTTCAAGTATGGTCTCTCAGTGGAGTGATTTTTATGCCATTATAATCTCAGGGTTTCAAAGAAGACCAGGACCCCGTTCTCATAGTATCAGCATCAAAGCAGAGTAGGCACACCCTCCTGAAGAGTAATCAAGACTTTATTGTCACACCTAGGGCTATTTCCTCCAATAAAGAAAACTTGATTCTTGGGAGCTCCCAAGATTCAAAATAGGAAGGGACATGAAGATGGTCAGAGAGCTGGAGCACCTCTCCTGTGAGGACAGGCTGAGAGAGATGGGGTTGCTCAACCTGGAGAAGAGAAGGCTCCGGGAAGATCTTAGACCCCCTTCTAGTCCCTAAAGGGGGCCTACAGGAAAGCTTTGGAGGGACTATTGATCAGAGAGTGGAGTTTTAGGATGAGGGGTAACAGTTTTAAACTGAAAGAGGGGAGATTCAGATTAGATATTAGGAAGAAATTATTTACTGTGGGGGTGGTGAGGTTCTGGAACAGGTTGCCCAGGGAAGTGTCGATGCCCCATCCCTGGAGGTGTTCAAGACCAGGCTGGATGGGGCTTTGAGCAACCTGGTCTAGTGGGAGGTGTCCCTGCCTATGGCAGGGGGGGTTGGACTAGATCTAACCTTTGGACTAATCTTTGAAAGGTTCTGGAGAACAGGCGAGGTGCCTGAGGACTGGAGGAAAGCCAATGTCACTCCAGTCTTCAAAAAGGGCAAGAAGGAGGACCCAGGGAACTACAGGCCCGTCAGCCTCACCTCCATCCCTGGAAAGATGATGGAACAGCTCGTTCTGGGTGTCATCTCAAGGCGTGTGGAGGAAAAGAAAGCTATCAGAAGTACTCAACATGGATTCACCAAGGGGAAATCATGTCTGACTAATCTGATAGCCTTCTATGATGGCATATCTGGATGGATAGATGAGGGGACGGCAGTGGATATTGTTACCTTGACTTCAGCAAGGCATTTGATATGGTCTCCCACAGCATCCTCATAGGGAAGCTTAACAAGTGGGACTTAGATGAATGGACAATAGGGTGGATAGAAAACTGGTTGAAAGACAGAGCTCAGAGGGTCGTGATTAGGGGCACAGAGTCTAGTTGGAGATCAGTGACAAGTAGTATTCCCCAGGGGTCAGTACTGGGCCCGGTCCTCTTCAATATATTCATCAATGATCTGGATGAAGGGATAGTGAGCATCCTTAGCAAGTTTGCTGATGACACAAAGCTGGGAGGTGTGGCTGACACACCAGAAGGCTGTGCCACCATACAGAGAGACCTGGACAGGCTGGAGAGTTGGGCAGAGAGAAACCTTATGAAATTCAATAAGGGCAAGTGTAGGGTGCTGCCCCTGGGGAGGAATAACCCCATGCACCAGGACAGGTTGGGGGCTGACCTGCTGGAGAGCAGCTCGGTGGAAAGAGACCTGGGAGTCCTGGTGGACAACAGGATGACCATGAGCCAGCAATGTGCCCTTGTGGCCAAGAAGGCCAATGGCATCCTGGGGTGCATCAAGAAGAGTGTGGCCAGCAGGTCGAGGGACATCATCCTTTCCCTCTACTCTGCCCTGGTGAGACCACATCTGGAGTACTGTGTCCAGAAAGGCTGAGGGATTTGGGTCTTTTCAGTCCGGAAAAAAGACGACTGAGGGGGGATCTTATCAATGCTTATAAATACTTAAAGGATGGGTGTCAGGAGGATGGGGCCAGGCTCTTTTCAATGGTGCCCAGTGACAGGACAAGAGGTAATGGACACAAACTTGAGCATAGGAAGTTCCATCTCAACATGAGGAGGAACTTCTTTCCTTTGAGGGTGGCAGAGCACTGGCACAGGCTGCCCAGAGAGGTGGTGGAGTCTCCATCTCTGGAGATATTCAAAACTTGCCTGGACGCGTTCCTCTGTAACCTCCTGTAGGTGACCCTGCTCTGGCAGGGGGGTTGAACTCGATGATCTCCAGAGGTCCCTTCCAACCCTACAATTCTCTGATTCTGTCCCTTCCAACCCAAACTATTCTATGACTCTTGCAGAGTCTATGAATATTTTGCCAATAGATAGTTCGGATCACCCAAAGTAATTAAGTAAAAAACCCCAAACCCAACATGCGTATTTGAAGAAATTTATTTATTTTTATTTGTTTTATGGGGAAGAAATATGTATATGGTCAGACTGCATGTTTGGATGACTCAGTGTGATTATCGCCATAGCTGACGGATTCATCCAATTTTGGCCAGTTGACAAAGAGGGGGAGATCCAAAGACTGAAACGCATTTAAGTTTTGTGAAAAACATAGGTGTAAATAAGAGGTGGTATAAATGTCTCGATTGGAGAAGAGGTGCTACATGAACTTGACCATTATGATACCCTGAAGAATCCATACTAGGATGCATATCTGGGCCCCTATACGATCTCATAAATATATGACACCACTGCCTCCTCCTGCCATTTACATGTCCTATTTGCAGAAAAAAATTCAGATGGAGTTTTCACATTCTTATACCTCAAAGTATCAGCCAGGAGGTACAAACGGGAAAGAAACCTGGCTCTTCTTGTCCAGTAATCACAGAACTTCTTGGTTTGTTTTGTCCTTCTCTCACTAAGGTTGCGGGAATCCATCCAGAATGCAAGATATTCCAGCAGGTGGTCAAAGAGGAGGCCCTCTGCTTAGAAAAGAATGAATCTGTTTTACCTGATCTAAAAGGTAACGAACCTGATTGTCCAGCTCTTATATGAATATCCGTTGTATATCATTTCAGAGGCACAATGCCAAGATGGCATTTGTCTCCTGGGTCAAGATTAATTTCCTTCTTTATTTTGTTTCTTAATAGTTTGAAGTGCATCTTCTGTAGGCTGGGAGCTCACCTCATTTTAGACATCTTTAAAAGCTCAATGTTATAAGTCAGGACTTGTGTTCTTAGATTCCCTTAAAGTAAATGGAGAAAGATGGGTGTCCCTAGAACATGTTTCATTGCCTCTGGTTTATATGTTTGCTTTAGAATGACATGAATCATTCTCTGGAGCAGTATTTCTCTTTACTAACTACAGAATGAGATTAAGATGATTAGGTCAGACCCTGACAAGTTTAGATGCTCAGTTAGGGCAGGAAAACCCTACTTGGAATGTGTTACATTTCTAAAGTATTTGGTGTGTTCTTTACTTACATCCAAAACTTAAAAAAAGCTTCCACAGAAGACTGAAAAGCATGCTGAAATTATATTGTGTTAGGAATCATTCCAATCTGGTGAAAATGTTCTTTGCAAAAAGTGTAAGAAAAAAAAGAAAAACAAACCCAACTTCTTCAAAATATTTTATTTCTATGTTTCTGGAGGTTCTTTGTTTCTTTATTCATTTCAAAATATTTATTCTGGTGGTGTTTTGAAATCTATTACATTTTCAAATATAAATGTTGAAAATTAAAATGACCATTTCAGAGAGCCTGTAAAATATTTTTAAAATGCTGTGTAGGGGGTTGTCTTTGCTGGGGTTTGGGCATTGAGGAGACATGCTTTGAATTGATTCAAAGTGAAATTTCAAAATGCTCAAACTCTTTCAAAAGTTCAGTTATATCTTTTTCTGGTCAGCTTTGCTTAGAAAAGTATGAATCCGCCCCAGTGAGATTTTTGAGTTACATGTTCATTTCCTACAGAGGAGTTATGAGACAAAGATGCTTCATGCACTTAATATAAAGAGAAATATTGCAACCACCTGGAAGATTGCCTTTAGCAGCCTATGGAAATTTAGAGACTAACCCCCCATGATATTTCCTTTATCTACTTATTTTTTTTTTTGCATCCTTTCCAACCTCTCTAATGTCTGATACCCTTTTTGTAATTTCCTACTCGACTTTAGTGGTATTTTCCCCCCTCTTTAATTAAGTCCAGAAGATATCCTGGACACTTACTGCACTTGGAACATCCAGTAACCCACCCAAAAAGGTTCTGGCAAAAATCAGGTGGTTTTGTTAATGATTTATTACATGCACTACAGTATGACATTCCAAGTATTTTTCTCTTTACCAGAAAAATAATGACATGATTTTGAAATCTTCTTTGTAGCAAAGGCGACTCAAAGAAATAAAAATCCCCCAAAGTTCTGTTAAACTATTTAAAAGTCTTCAACCTTGTCAACTCTGATCTTCTCAAAGCTTTCCTTTCCACCTTTTATTCTCTAAAGATGGAAAAACTTTAATAAAATCTGTTCTGATATTTACAACATTTCTCAGTATATTCTAAAATGAAACATTAGATCTGGAAAAACAATTCATCCCAAATATTTTATATGGGGTGTTTTAAAACTAGACTAAGACTGGTGAAAGTCCCTACTTGTATTTTAGTTTTCAGAAACTGAATGAGACAAACTGAAGGATCACAATTTGCACCCAGTTATTTCTCAATAGTCACAGATAATCTCTGCTGGAATTAGTCTGTGTTGCAGGTTTTTTAATCTAAAGTAGTTCCACATTATTCTTGTTGTTCAGAGCAGTGTCCAATGAATGTCATCTGTAGACTCGAGGGTGCAATTCTTCTCATCTTGAAGTAGATGTGTAAAATAGGTCAACTGAATCAAGCTCTAAAAATGCTCGGTTTCCTCCATTGTCTAAAAGAAAAGCCCTGGATTACTGAAAAAGACTTAAATATCTATGATGTCAACATTGCTTGATATAATTCCTGTTGCAGTTCTCTTTATGGAGTCTCGGGTGACTTGGACAATCACTAGTCTCTTGAAAACCTCAGTGCGCAAAATGCTCTTTCTGCCTCTGCACTCAACTGTTTCTTTGATAGAAACTGTAGAAGTCACTGGAAGTGAAGCCACATCTAAGACTTAAAACATAAAGATCCCACTCCTATATAAAGTCACCTGATTCTTATTTTTAACCGCGTAATGCTGAATACAGTAGATTTTCAGACTGAGCTCCTCAAATGTACTGTAGTCCCTCTAAGAGGGACCCTTTAAGTCCCTGTGTCTGAGTGTGTGGGTCACTTCATGTCTAAGTGGGACTCCTATTACCTGAATTTATTAATTTGAAAATTTGCAGCCTAGTTTAGACTATAATCATCAGAGAGACCTAGGTATTTGCAGTCAGTGATTCATCCCGTCCTCAGAAAGGAGCCACCAATATATGGAATGAATCATGCACTGGAAGTCCCTATCTCTTTCTGCTGATTACAGAGGGAACATAGCTAAGATTAGCTAACGTATTTTAGAAAATTAAAATTAGAGATAATGAATCAGGGCTTCTATTTTCCCATCTGGCAAATTAGGGATACCAGGAATTTCATTCTCCCAAGGGTGATGTGAGGGTAATGCTGTAGGAGATTCTCAGGACTATCGTTTCGGAAGCCGGAGAGTAACTTTGCTCAGCTACAGGCAAGTAATATTGCTTCCACATTTCAGCTCTTGACAATTTTAGATTTGCCTTGTCATTAGTCACAGAGGAAACAGAAAAGAATCAGTAAAAGAAAATAATACCTCCCAAATGAAAGTCATGCACTGCTTTATATCCACCTTACGACTACCTAGAGATTAGTTTCGGTTACAGCACAGTGCTTTTTTTATTGGTTCAGGCACCTTTACATGCTGATAATTTCTCTGTGCTGCACCCACACCTACTTGCCAACAGACACTGCATGACCACATGTTGAGTTGCAGTGTGATGCACCTGTGACAAAGCCGTGATTAACTCTAACTTCTGAAAACCCCCTTTATTCGACTCATAGCTCGTACCATGCCCTGCGTCATCAGCTAGCAACCTCTGGTTTAGGGAACCTCGTGAATGCCAACCACTCAGACCTACTCCTGATGATGTTTATTTTATATGATGCTGGGAGATGTTCTTTTAGTTTGGGATGAATCAAACTCCTGTTCCTGTTCATTGTAAAATTCCCATTGATTACCAAATGCCAGGACTTCAGCCCTTACATTATGTCCTTTAAGTCATATGAAATTGGTAGACTTTAAGCATGGAATCAAGAGACTAAGGATGAATTTTTAAGTCTGGTGCGTTTCAGTCAGACTCTGAAACCAGTAATGGTAAATCCCAAGTGCTAATAATTATTCAATATTTTGTTTTTAGTTACTTTTGTTGGGACAATAGAAAGAGCTCCAGCTGATTTGACTTTTGGACTGTGCTTGAATTTCAGGTACATTCTCTCATGAGATAAGGTGGGGGAAGGTCCAGCTGGAATGCCAAGTGCATATGTGTGTGACAATGCATTCAAGGAGAGTAGGAAAAAAAAACAATCCTTCGTTTGCAGAGCTGCATGTACTGTTATGGCTCTTCTTTGTCCATGTGAATTCGTGGGAAAGCCACAGAGAATCCCATTTTGGAAGATCATCTGTGTGATGTTCTCTTTATGTTTGTGTATTTAGAGGCACTTTTCTTTGCAGGATGTGCCAGAGATTGGGATGGTCTAACCTGCTGGCCCAGAGCCACTTTTGGGGAAGTGGTTAAAGTTCCCTGTCCAAGATTTTTTGAAGAAATCACCAATATCCACGGCAAGGCTTTTTTCCTATTCTTTTTATCCCTACATATTTTTAAAATAAATTCTAATAAGTAAAGATTCAGTAAGTTGCTTATTTTCCTGATTCACATTCCATTTTATGTCAGTCAACATACAGTAGTTATCCAGATACACATCCTAGATTATGGTCAATGTTTGGCACTCTTTTGTTTTGTGTTATGCTGCTCTGAATTGTTTAGTCCCTTTGGTGGTCTAAAAAATATGGATAATTACACTACATCGCTGACATTATAAAGGAGTATAAGTATGTCATAGAATCACTGATTTATAAAGTCACAGAATAGTTAATGTTAGAAAGGACCTCTTGAGGTCATCTATTCCAATCCTTTGGTCAGAGCAAGACCAAGTTCAAAAATTATATCCAACTTCAAAGTTAGATTAGATGGCTCAGGTCTTTGTCCACAAGAACAAATTATGTTATAAATGCAGGATAGACTGATAATTTTATTTCCTCTGTGTAAAGATTGAATTTGCAAAATGGCAAGTCCCTATATGAAACGTAGAAGTTCCACTGCATCTTGAAATGAACTGTGACTTAAAGTCTCAACTTTTCAAATGGTAGATACATAGAATATTGTAACTCTATTGCTAATCTTGCTGAACATGACTAGATCTGTAAGTGTCTAACTTAGGAATCAAAGTAGGAATAAAAATTTGTTCTTTCTTGTTAAAACTTAAAGAACACCCCCCTCCCCCCAACCCCAATAATTCATTCTCTGGTGTGTTTTATCATTAAAGGCTTCCTTCAAAGAAACTGTACGCAGGAGGCATATTGGTCAGAACCATTCCCACCATACGCCGTTGCCTGTGGATTTGATGAAGGTTCCAGTAAAGGGCCTGAGGATCAGGTGAGTTTTTTGTTTCCTGCTTGTGGACATCTCCAGAGCACCCTCTTCTGATTGTGCTGAGTAGTTGGATGCTCCTACACATCTGAGCCTTGTCAGAACCCAGTAATTACCTGTCTCTAGTGCTAAACTCAAACCTTTCAGGTATATTTAGAGCCTGTTTAACAAATTAGGCTTAATATAAAGCAAGGGAGTAGTAGATAGCACTTTCCTCTCCATCCAGTTGTCCACTCCTGGTGTTAATGAGTAGATTATGTTATGATTAGTTCTTACTTACTTAGTTATTACTTATGATTACTTCACATGTTCCTTACAAAGACTTTGGTTCTCTGACAGAGGTGATTTGAATCCACATCATGATCCCATCTCCCAGGGAAGCCCTACCAACCTGTATGTGGGGAATTTTTCAGGGCAAAATTCCTCAGATCCCTCATGTTCCTTGTTTCTGCAGATTTTCTTTAAGTCAAAGAAAAGGATTCCATAACTTCATAGCATGGTGGTGAATGCAGGTCTCTAGGAGTGATCACCTGAATGCCATTGAGTATTTTCACAATTTATCATAGGTTTTCAGTGGAGTAGGAAATGGACCTTTATTTTTCCTATCCGAAGAGCATTATTGGTGCTCAATTAGGCTCCAGCAACATTTCTTTTTCACCCATATTTTCATATGATTTAAATTTCCATGTTCCTCATTGTTGTACCTGGCCCTGGGATAGGAATGCCTCACACTGCGTTGGTTGCGTTAGTGCCTCAGTGGTGAACTTTGCCTCGTGGTTGAAGATTGTTGATTAACAGAGACCTGCTCGCTGCCTCTGCCTTTGAGAATTGACCTTTTCTAGATGGGATGGTATCAGCAAAAGAGAATAGGTGTGTCTCCATTCCCTCATCTCCAGTCTGTATTGGACAAGGCACAAATGCAAGGTGGGGTACATCACTGCCTCCCCCTCCTCCTGTAGTGTTTTGATAGAAGCAATGGACTTCCTTCAACCTATGAAAGAAAAGACTAATTCACACAGCTCATTGTGAGTGTGCAGCCATGACTCGACAGTGGAAAAATAAAATTTATCACAGACCATAGCAAGGCACAGAAAGGTGAAGAGGGTTGTCATCACTAACACTCTGGGTGTTATCTGGAGTAAACCATTATGTTCTCCAGGCACACAAACTCAAGCACAGAAGTATCTGAATCTTTAGGAAGTGTAGACACCATTGGCTTCATCCATTTGGCTCCATAAACTTATAAACTCAAGAACAGCCATAACATGCAGTATAAATTGCTGGATCTCAGTTCCCCAACTGTAAACCAAGAATATTTGTACTTCTTTACACTTTGGGGAAGCTGGAAAGATAAATGCTTATAAAACTTCTGGAAAGATGTTGGAAACAACCATGCAAACAGTTCAGAAGGGATCTGAGACTCATAAGTTGGCATGTATTCTGGAGCACAGTTCTCCAGCCCTGGGGGCAGCTGCCATGGCGTCGTTCTCACCCACAGAGCTGATGTCTCTTACTCTCCAGGGTGACTTTCTCCAAACAGTCCCTGGCTTGTGCTAAGCCAGGCATAGTTTATGGCTGACCTAGTCCCTAGCAAGGGACTATATTTACATTTTAACCTTATGGAAGATATCAGGGAAGAGCTCATGTCTCTGCTGTGGTTGTGTTTTGTTTGTTATACCATTCAAACCCACAAGATCTACAAAAGGAAGATAAAATCAGTAAGCTCTACTGCATTGTAAACAGAGGGAATTAAATAAGAAGAATTCCACCTATATTCTAAGAGAACCACTTGTTTTGTGTTTACTATCTGCAGTGAGGACTTATGATTTCTTCTGCACATAGTGTTTTTTTAGTTGCGCTACAAAATCAGATAAAATGCATGGAAATACTACATTATTCAATTGAAGGACCTATTTTCTAATTTTCACCTGTATGAAAGATTAGAACTCTTTCAGAAATGCCAGGATGATTTCTAGGTTGTTAGGGCTGCATGATTTATTTATGGATCTGCTTAAAATTGCTAATCAGTTATCTCAACCTAGAATTGCTGCCTTTTGGATAAACAGAGTTTGGATCAATTAGAGAACAAAGTGTCCATTGCATTTGCAAGGAGGAAATTTGCCTGGATTCAGAGAATTTAGTTTCTTGGGATTTTGAATAATTATGTGATCTGGTAGTGAATCAGAATAAAATTTGCATAGCCAAAGCAATGTAAACATGCTTCATTTTTCTTGGGTTATAGGATATTTAAATGCAAAACAAACAAACAAATGAACTATAAAAAAAATTACTGTGTTACAGTATGCAATAAGTGAATGAACTGTTTGTCCAAAGAATGAAAGACTGCAAGGTTATTTTCTTGGCTTTAACTTTCCTACCTTTACAGTGTGATGTGACAGTTTCCTGGTGTTCAGTTTCCTCACCTGCAAAATGCAAGTTTTATTACTCTTGTAACTATAGCTGGTTTTGAATATTAACATCTATCAAATCGGGGGAAACGTCTTTTAAGCTAAACAGAGTGGAATCTGGCCCAATAAAGTGATGGATTCCCGAATCACCCATCAACAAGCTTTGGTGGCCTAGAGTCTTCATGTACCTATAGGAAAAAACATAACAAAAGTAACATTTTCCTGTTGAATCTGCTCAAAGGTGTCACTATCTCATATGAGCCTGTGGGCTGTGGAATCTACAGGTTATGTAGGATTCAAAGAAAAAGAAGGTGAGTTAGCGATGGAGGGAAAAACCTGGATCAGATCTCATGCACACAAAGCAGCACATAGGTGATGGGACTGAGTGGTAAGGGCAAATGTATCTTAGTGAAATAAGCACACCAGGACGCATGCTGCATAACCACCAGCATTGGTCTGTGTTTTCTTTTTCTCATAGAAATCATATTATTCTGCATTTTGGCGTGTCTACACTGCTGGCTATGCAGCATCAGTGACTTCACTCATTACAGCTCTAATTGTCTTTGCTGCCTTCAGGTAAAAAAAAAAAAATGGTATCTTTTCAGGATGTGTCAAGATAGCCTCATCCTAATTCCTCTCAAACCCTCTGTGTTTTTGTTTTGTGGTATTTTTTTATTATTATTTTTGAACTCTTCTCAGGTATTACAATGTTGATTGCAATGTGTCTTTCTCTATTCACATTGTGGCATTTCCATGCAGATGTTAAAAAATAAAGCTGGCTAGGTAGTTTGTCTTAGTCTCTTTAATCTTACCATACAGTGGAAGTGTTCCAATCAATTTCCCTATTAATATAAAATAACTATTTCTGCAGTGCATAGCAGGACACGCTCTGCAGAAACTGAGTATCTTATGCCCTGAACCTGTAGTCATTCTAAGCTGTCCATTCCCTCTGTGAAAGACCATTGATTCCATAATTGGGAGCTATAGAAAGAAAATTAAAGATATCTAAATACCATGTTTGATGACATTGAATATTAAGAAATGGATTCTGGTTTTGATTAGTTCCAATGTACTTGGACAAAAGCCTTAAGCTACTCTGCAGATAAGAGTGAAGTGCACAGAAGCAGCTTCCTAACCAGAGTGGATTGGCAGTCTCAAAGGTCATATCACTCATAGAAAGACCCAGGACCAAGAGTCTGATACGTCCAAACCTTGAAGGAGATTCCTTCAGTTCAAGGTCAAACTGTGGACAGGGTCATCTAGGGAAATGCAGTCTACGGTAAGGCAGCTACTTCTCTGGCCAGAAAGGGGCTGAAGAGACTATTTGCAAGCTTGTTAAACAAAAAAAAAAAAAATGCTGTTTAGAATAATTAAAAGACATTGTTGCAATACAGTCCAAGAGTCCCAGAGTTACTCTCTGCCTCTGGCATCTCCGTTATATGTGTGGTGATTCAAGGACAATTGTACTAACATTTTTATTAGCTTAAACAGACAATAACTGTTCTGCCCCCTTGTGTGTAGCTGCCTCTTAAATAGTGACAGATCATTTGTTTGCTCTGGAAGGTGTCTGTAGTCACCCTGTATTCCCACTTGAGTTTTGATGAGATCATGAGAAATTTCTCTTGAAGAACAATTTTTATTTTCTCTTTCCATGTCAGAAAATTCCACTGTACGCGGAATTACATCCATATGCACCTGTTTGTCTCCTTTATCCTGAGAGCAATTGCTGTTTTCACCAAAGACGCTGTTTTGTTTGCAGATGAGACTATGGACCACTGCCTAATGTCAACGGTACTATACTTCCCCTCTCTTGTCCTTGATTTAACACTTAATTCTTGCCCTGAAAAATACACAGAGATGTCTTAATCCCATTTCTCTTTAGTTTGATAGAACCAAAATCTTAAAACAAACAGTACTACACAAACCTAAAGACTAAGTGCTATGGGCTACATTCAGCTTTGGTACATAAGGTACAGGTCTGTCAATTCTAATGAAGCTATATCAATTTCTATCAGTAAATAATTTCATCTGTAACAGAGGGCCAATGTTTCCCTTTCAAAAAACTGAAATGAAGTCAATAGAAAGTATGGAATCCCAAACATCCTGAAATTTTGTATTGAATTCCACATTCTTGTGTGCTAATTTTGCTTATGCTTGTAAAAAAACCAGACACAATGGAGAGTAGATCTAACTTTTTCTTTTTCTTCCTCTGCATTTCCAGGTTTCTTGTAAGGCTGCTGTGGCATTTTTCCAGTTCAGTATTTTAGCAAATTTCTTCTGGCTTCTTATAGAAGGGATATACCTGCAAACACTGCTTTTGCTGACCTTTGTTTCGGACAAGCAGTATGTATGGTGGTTCATATTTACTGGCTGGGGTTAGTACTCTTCTCCTCTTCATGCTATTTAGTATTTCCATTTGCTTTTAGAACTAGATAAAATATATGTTCAGAGATAAAAAGTGCCTTTCAAACGTACCACCTTACTGATTAAAGTTGCCCATTCATACACTGCTACTACATCAAAACCATACCACTGTTCTGTCTGTCTTCTTATTTTGTTAGATATTTAACCATTCAAAGCTTTGAAGGAGAGCACAGGATGGATTACTACAAGGACTGTGATAAGTCTACTTGGAAGACTGCAGCACTCGTATTTATGATTGGAATTCATTTCATGAAACTACAGTGATTTAAAATTTAGCTATCTAATCTGAAGTATCTCTCCAGGTTTCTCCTGTGGTCAGTAGAGTAAGGTATGCATGCCGTGATGCTGATTAATCCAGTCCTCAAGAAGATGAGTAATGTATCTGGATAACATCCTGGAAACATGTTGCCTTCCTCCACTGACTAAAGAAGTTTGGATGACTAACTTGAGGTTGACATTTTGTTTTTAGTGAGCAGAATTAGATAAATCTTAAATCATGTGAGTTCAAGCCTAGGAATCACACAATTCTTTTTTTTTTTTTTTTTTTCTAATTTTTTTCAGAGACCTACTGGCTTTAAGGAATCTTTTGAGTTTATGCAGCAATTAAAATTATCTCTGATTGTCAGAATATGTGCACGTAATGCATAAAATTTCTTTCACTGCAGGGAATTGTTTACTGTGACCTCACCTTGTTCTTGTGCCTCACCTTGGCTATTCTAGAATAGAGGCACCCCAATTGCGTGGTTATATTGCCATTTTTGGCATAGGAGTGAAACCTAAATTACAGAATCACAGAATCACACAATGGTTCGGATTAGAAGGGACCTTAAAGATCATCTAGTTCCAACCCCCCTGCCATGGGCAGGGACACCTCCCACAAGACCAGGCTGCTCAAAGCCCCATCCAGCCTGGCCTTGAACACCTCCAGGGATGGGGCATTGACAACTTCCCTGGGCAACCTGTTCCAGTGCCTCAGTACCCTCACAGTAAAGAATTTCTTCCTGATATCCAATCTAAATCTACCCTTTTTTGGTTTGAAGCTGTTACCCCATGTCCTATATTTACACTCCCTGATCAAGAGTCCCTCCCCATCCTTCCTGTAGGCCCCAAAAATTTCAGAAATTCTTCTGAAGTAAATAGTAATTTATCCTTCATCTTCAGATTCTCATGTTTTTTTTTTTTTTTAATATTTTTATTTTTTTAAAATGTAACTAAATTTTAGAAGCCTGAATTTTATGAAGAGGATGCTGATTTGGAGATATTCCAATTATGATTGCCTGAAACTAAATGCTTAGACCTTGATTAATCACAGCTAACTTGAGATAACAAAGGAAACACCTTAATTAATAATGTAGTAACCCTTATCTCCTTCTATAATCAGTGGAAGGTGAGAGACATCTCAGGGGCAACTCAGATCTTAGGTGATACGGATGTAAATATATCTCTTCATTAATTAAAAACACAACTTGAACTAATTATGTTCCCAACTTAAAGGCCTTGAACAAAGGTCTAAAATTAGGAAGGACAACTTCCAGGCCTTTCCTATGGATGTCAAATGATACTTAGGAAGATACTACCAATACTACTATAGAAAATGTTACCTGCTTCAGATTAGAGTCCCTCTTGTGGCAGCTTTGAAAGTCACTTACTCTCTGGAAATTCAATTCCACAGAAGGAGAGCAAAAGCAATTGCTAGTTTATAGGCCTTCTTGAAAA
>VYZM01004366.1:21077-44995 GCA_013398915.1 Dromas ardeola | reverse complement strand
TTTATTTTATTTTACTTTAATCTTCTAGTATGATAGCCAGGTATAAAGCAGATGATTGTCTACCAAAAGCTGCCCTGAAGGCTTTCAGGTCATTTCACACATATGATCAGTTGGAGAAGATATTATTTTGCACCTACATCCTCAGGTCTCAGATTAATGTTGTAGAAGCAGTAAGTTCTATGGTCCACTGCATTTGAAACATCCCGTTTTTCTTTTGTTTTCAAATTACTGGAAAACATCTGCAGAAGTTGTTCTCCACTCTAATGTTTCATAAGTGGAAGTGGTCTACCTTTCCACGTCATGTGCTTCTTTTTTGTAGACAGAAGAGGTCCAAGGAAGATTTCATTTTTCCTCTTTTCCCACTGCTCCTCTTCCAAAGAATTGTTGGGTTTATCTATCGGATGTGTAGCAGGAGAATCTGTCACAAGATACTCCAGTTAGAGAGTTCAGAGAAAGGTGGAGAGCAGGAACAAGACCTTGACAAGTTCTCACAGGCTTAAAGAGGGGGCTGAAAAGTGTCTGAACTTTGGGTGTCCTTCCAGCAAAGTGCCTACCTGCTCATTTTACTTCTCTGATGTATTTTAGATGTTCACTTTAAGATGAGAATAATTGTGACTTGCTATATTGATCTCCTTTGACTGCAAAGGAAAAGTAGTTGAATAGAGACATGAAGATGTCTACACAGTCAGATGAATCTCATTTCAGATCCTTCATTCATTTGGCTGCTCTTCTAATATCGGCTATATAAACAAACTACAATATCAAAACCACTCCTCTTTTACCTAATAGCCTAATGAATGGAAACCCAAGTCCTTCGAACACAGCTGGTCTGAACTCCTATTGCTCACATTGCAAAGATACACCTTACACTCAGAGGCACTGGGATAAGCCACCATCTGTAAGCTTTATCGTTATGCAGCCAAATATCCTGTGTCACAAAACTGGAAGGTAAAACACAGGAGAGGGAGCATGATATAGCCTAACATGTGCAGCACTTGACTGGAGGAAGTTAAACTGGACTGTTATTGATGTTAAATACATTAATAGCCTCAAAACAGGGACCAGAAGCCCATTTTGCCTTCTCTTTTCAAGGTACCTTTACTAGGACTCTAGATTTTTTTGCCTATTTCCTCATGACCCCAAAGTCATTACATTTATGGATGCACAGTAGTTTAGTCTCCCACCTGTACTTTGTAAAACAGTCACTTTTTCAGCAGAAGAGCAGGAAAGAAGCCTGAAAATACATATGTGCTTTTCTTGACTTTGCTTTGGTTCTTTAACCTCTTACTGAATAAAAATCCTTTGGATTGGGCTGCACAGAGACTTTTAGAGAGTTATCAGGGTACGAGTTCTCGCAGGGACCTTTAAATAGTGATTTAAAACTTAGCATCCATCACTTCCTCATTCTGTGACAGAAATACTTTCATGTGTTGTGGGAAGCTCACATGGGACAGGTAACATGACTGGTTTTGTTTGGTGTTTCAGATGTTGGGATGACGATGAAAATGGAGTGGTGTTATGGATCATCAAAGGTCCCATTCTGCTAACTGTATTAGTATGTTTTTTTCATTTTATCTTGAGTATCTTTTGAAATGTGAAAGCTAAAGTAGTGTCTCCTTTCAGTAAGCTGGGAGAAAAGCAATACCGCATTCTATAGTATTGAATTTCAAATAGCTGGAAATTATTGTATAACATGTGGTTTTGTTGTTGGTTTTGTTGGGTTTTGTTTTTGTTTTTGTTTTTGCTAAAAACACCCTAAAACACAACATAAAGGGTAAATCCCATATTTTCTAGAGTCATGTTAAGACACAATGGAATTATCTTGACACCTCCATTCCACATACCACAGTCATGTCTGTGTCTCTGTAAGTCATTTTCTGAAGAAAGGCAATCCATACTGGCAAGATTCTTAGATAATCTGAAGCTGGTTTAATACAAGAAATACATATCGATCATTTTATATAGTATATTTTTAAAATGAGTTCTTATGATGTAAACTTAAGAAAAAAAAAAAATCTCCCTCATGCACGCATTTATTCCATGTAAATTTAGGGAGGAACCGGTGTGTCATTTAGGTCTGTATCTTTTATACTCCCTGTCATTAACAATGAAGAGAACAGGGGGTACTATTTAGACCATGTAAGATCTACTAGGTGCTGACAACAAGTACAAGGAGTTAATATCAGACATAAAATGATATTGAGATATGTAGGTCTATATTAATTCAACATAACTTTCAGCACATCTTCATGTGTGACTATATATCGGTGGGAAAAATTAATACTATTTCTAATGCTGCTATTGATTTGATCTGAGAATAGATCTGCACTGGTTTATAGCAGTGCAATTCCTGTGACTGGGGATTTTTAGTTAATTTGTAGCAACTGAAGAAATTTCCTGATTTCTAGTAGGTTTACAGAGTTTGTTTTGCCTTTTCAGATTAACTTTATTATATTTATTAATGTGATCAGAATTCTAGTCCATAAATTGAAATCTCAAGAGGGAGGAGGGAGTCATTCAAGCCACTTTGTGTAAGTATTTCTGGGTCTCTTGATATTGACCTGTTCTAGCTGCTATAAGAAATGTTTTACGAGCAGGAGCACAAAATGTTCTACTCCTTACTAATGGAAAGAGAAATGCCCAGAAGAAATAACAATGTAAACTTTCCTTTTCATCACAAATATCACATCTCTCTTTTTCTTCAGGGTGAGGAGGGTGGGGTGGATATGTTGGGGACAATGAGAAAAGTGAAATATAAAGTATTGTAACTCCAAAATGACCCAGCCTGAAAGTGTAAACACTAAATGTCAGGTAATGCATCCATCTTGCTTCCAGTCCTTTCCTCACAAATGGCCAGATAGAGAAAAATGCAGATAATTTCCTTTGCATTCTTAGCAGCAACACGATGCTGGTGTTCTGTTAACTGAACCTAGTTCTTCCTGCTTACGATCCCCTTCACAATCAATGGGGATCTCATCAATGCAGTTAGAGGACTCTAGCGAGATATTTAGCTCATCCTAAGATATATAAGTATGGCTGTTAGTTATGGCACAGGATCTAGCGTAAACCTGTGCCCTTCTGGAGTGAGCCGAAGACCATGCAGAATAACCTAGGACATCACCAGTGGCTCTCACACCATGTTTAAGCAACTGAATCAAGTTCTATGAACAGTGATGATTAGATCTCCATTGACAGTTTTGGAAGTTGAGACACTTATATGGGGGATACCTCCATGTGATTGATATTGGTCTCAGGAGAGTAGATCAGAGTACTTAGTTTGGTGCCCCTGATTTTGCACGTATAGAAGGGAAAAGAACCCTTAAAGGTCAGTCCAGAAAACTTTCACGCTGATTTGTTCATCTTCGTTCACCAGGTGTTGATGGTGGGAATGGCAGAAAGTAATCTTTCCATAACTTCGTTGGATGTAGTTACCTCCATTACGGAGCTGTCCTCTGTATTAAAATTTGTTCCAACATATAATTGCTACCACTAATTCCATATTTCTAACAGTGCATTGTTCTTTAATTCTTGGTTTGCCAGGAGACTTGCTAAATCCACGTTACTCTTGATCCCCCTCTTTGGAGTGCACTACATTGTATTTGCATTTTTCCCAGAAAGCACTGGTCTGGAAGCTCGCCTTTATATTGAGCTGGGCTTGGGTTCTTTTCAGGTAAGATGGACAAAATGTTGATCAATCCTAAGAGGTTTGGTCTCAGGATTTTTAAATTTTAAATTTACATTGGTTATTAGAGCAGATGTTAATAATGTGCCTAAATTCCATACACACATTCCATCTTGCTCCTTTGCAAGCCCTTTCTGTTGTTTATTCCCTTATCTTATTACTTGAAATCTCACACTACTTTTGAGTTCTGACTCAGACTTCGTATTAATAATCACAAAAAAATACAATATCTACCTTTATTGAATAACAATGACAGAGTGCCGTGAAGACTAGTCCATGGATTAAGGTGAACTGATTGAAACTAATTCCACATATAATAAAGGTGATGATAAGGGGAATGAAAAAATAAGGATAATATATAACAACCCATTCTCCCTTTACCTTTCAGCAGTAGCGAATCCATCTTGTTAATATTTCTTTGTTTCTTTCGTCTTGCTATACCCCTGTTCAGAACAGTATCTTGGATTTGAGAGGACCAGGGCCCTCTCAATAATAAATAGCTGAGGTCCTTTTCCTTCTGCTTTCCCCTGTACCCCACAACAGCTTGTCCACATTGATATGTGTTAAAAATGACCCCTCTTCCATTCTTACCTCTCAACCATGGCCAGAATCTTTTTGGGAAAATCTTTGCTTGCCCAGGCCAAGGCTATTCCATGGACCATGTTGACATTTTAACAACACAGAGAAGCAAAGGCCAGTATTCAGTGCTGTGTCGTATTCGGTTTACTAATGTAGACATAGTCTAGCACCGTCCAGTGTTTGCCTGTGTTAACACAATCTGTGAAATGGCTTGGCTTCCGGCTGACTGACACCCCCCCAAACATTTCCTCACTGTAGTTCTGGGTGAATATGAATCCAATAGGTTGTTTGAACATTGCCAATGTCTTGTGAGTGAAAGAAGATAGTTTAGCAGTAAAGATGTAAAACAAGAAGAGGTTCTCACCCAGTTTATTCAGTACTGTAAATAAAGGCTAGAACAACACAGAGGTCCCTACTACTTTGTCTGAAGAAGAACTTATTTGTAGGAGACAGTAAACAGTAAGTTAGTCTTTAGTGTCTCCATACAAAGGAAATAATATACATATAGTGTTGTCAGTCCATTGAGGAATTTAATCCTCTTATGAAAACCCATTAAGTAGCGACACATCACCTAAATTACAATGGAAGAATGGAAAATATGTATTTTTGCTGTCTTACTCAAATTTTGAATGGAACTTGATGTCTTTCTTTGATTCTATGATTTAAATCGTGATGGTTGACTTTTTTCTTTCTACCCTCACGGTTCTAGGGTTTTGTTGTCGCTCTTCTATATTGCTTCTCAAATGCAGAGGTGAGTAGCAAGTACATAAGATTGTCAAAACCTTTTAAACTCATGGGTCTCTCTTGTTTGTTTTTTTTTTTCCTTTTTTTTTTTTTTTACCCTTTTCCAGAACAGATCCGTGCTTTGATCTGCTCCTGAAAGCATGAAATCCGCATATCTTTTTTTCCTTGGTGGCTTTGTTGACTTTATTTCTATTCATACAGTTCTGACAGAAGGACACAAAATAAGCTTTGAAGCAATGACTCTTTACAAATGATTGGTGACTTTCTTGTCAGGGGACTGTTCTTCTGCTTTATGTCTGATAGCTATCATAATGATGTCTCAGTTGAAAGCTTGTAACACTCCTCACTTTCTTTAGGTTTATTTTCTCCTAGTGAGTTTCTTCCCTTTCCCTTTCCCTTTCCCTTTCCCTTTCCCTTTCCCTTTCCCCTTCCCGGGCAGACTATGCATTTTCAGTAGTTTTATTCGAACACTTTCTTGCTTGGTTTTGTAACATTTTTAGAATTTGGATAAATTCCCTGTAGTACATTTTAGAGAGCCTATAATTTTAAAAACTAATTAAATTTGCTTGCACCTTCCCCAAAAGAGCAGAATGAAACAAAAGCCAGGAGGAAATGTAAAAACACATCTCATCCTCAGAAAAGTGTATAGGTTAGAGGAGGAAAAGGACTCACTAATGGTGCCTCAGTCTCCCCACTAGCTTAGACTGGACACTTCTCATAGACGTGGCTAAATATAAGTGAAATTAATCCTACCCAAGGATGAATGATGCCTAAAATACATTTTTTACTTAGGAAAACAATTTATAATGGCCATTCTAGTGGTGTTCTGAGAAAGTGCCTTCAGGACTAATTGTAAATACAGAATTCTCTACTTCCCACCTGCCTTCTGTCTGCCTAGACTTCTTGCCAACAGCCTTTAAATAGCTTCCATATTGTATTTCCCAACACAAAAAGCTACTAGGTGTTAAAAAAGGGACAGGCAGAGAGTGATCTCTGGCCCCAACATTAAGTGGTATGGGTTGGCTTGCATCCATGCTGCTCAGGGATAACTGCTTCTGGAGCAGATTGGCCACTCATTACAACTTGGCAGTGGATCCTTCCTGCATCTGTTATGGTTCCCTGCAATCATAAAAAATAATTAATATTTCCTCTGTGTGTGTTTCTTCAGTTTTAAGTATCTGCAACAATGTGAGAGACTGTGCTGCTGCCAAGCAGGGTGGTATCTGTATGGGATGAAACTGTTATCTCCTGGTGTTTGGAATAAGGTACACGGAGAATTGAAGGGCCTTGAGCTTGCTGGGATAGTACTGGAGTACTGGATTGGTGAAAGAAGCCCCCTTTTATTTACTCGAGCCTTGAAAGCTCCAGACAGCATGTGTTGTCCATACTTGAAGTTGCACACAGGGACTAGCATGTCTGTGTGGTTAACAGAGAGAATAAAGGCAGAATAGGGGCCACCTCAATGATAAATATTGCCAGTGACTTTTGTGGAACCCTGATGTCCAAGACCTATTTCTTCATGTCCTACCCTCCTTTATGTACGTTGGAGTAGAGCCCGTACCTAGTAGAGGATTAGATAACAAAATTACTAGACGAATTCCTAAATTCAGAGTACTTATATCACATTTGTCCGAACTAATCCCTGTAAGGATTAGTAGTTTGACTTAGTTTATTTCTGCATTTAATTTGGAGTGTGTTTGTGCTAATGGTGCTACAGCTATAACGCTGTCATAGATTTTTCAGTACTAATGACAGCTGCAGAAGATAGCAGCTATGTGGTTGGAAGCATTTGATAAATCTTCTTAGTTTAGGATGGCATTCGTAAATCACTTTGTAGACATTCAGGAGAGCCACCCCCCTTGCAGGAGAACCAGGTGGAGATGAAACTGAACATGAACGAAGGTAACAGGCCACAGTGAGCAATTAATCCACAGGAGCAGACTGCTCATGTGAATGGAGGCAAGGACTGGGTGTTTCCTGCATCTACTTACACTCCCTCTGCTACAGCTTGGAGTGTGAGTTGCTTTATGTAGAGCAATAGAACCTACTTTCCCCCTGTCCCTTCACCCAGGTCCCAGGAGTGTCAATAGCAGATCATGGACCTACAGGGTTGCTCAACCTACTTGTTACTTGCGTGTCAGGTGGCAAAAAAATATCAGTTTTTCCTATGCTTCTGAGGATCCTTGAGACCTCTCTCTCAAATGTAATATGTCTTCAAGTTGATTCAGTATCTTTCACAGTAAGGGATCTCTAAGAGGGATTTCAACCTGGATAAACTGAAAGGCTGGCAAAGGACCCTTATTGTACATAGCAGGTCACAGCAAGGAGACACAGAAGATTCAGTATGAGGAAAAACAGAAATTATACAAAAAGGTAGAAATATTTATGAAGTAGACCTACAAGAATAAACAAAGAAACTGCAGTCAAAAACTGTGCCATCATCCTCTGAATTTTACAAATTAAGTCTGTTTATTTTCAAAAGTGAATAGGGACACAGTTTAAGTTCTAAAAACGTTCTAAATCTTAATTGATTGATTTGGGTGCCGTGGTTCATCTGGGCTGAGTAGTCAGGCAGACATTTGGCATATTTTACTTTCAGTGTCCACTAAGTCTTAATTTTCTGATTCTTTGTTTTTAAATTCCTTTTCTGTAGGTTCAAAGTGAACTGAAGAAACAACTGTGCAAATGGCAGTATCAAGAATACCTGAACTTCACACACAAACACAGGACTTTGTCCAGAGAAAACAGTCCAGTCAACTATGTCACTCAATTATCACTGCTTGAAAAAATCAGTCCAAAAAGGAAAACATCTGTGTACCAGAATGGTGTAACTTCTGTCTGAGCTTTTCTAGCAGGACGAGTTGCTGTGACGTTGTAACACACTGCTGAAGAGATGGCCAGCTTGGATCCTTTATGGCTTTCCATAGTGTCAAGAGCCTTCTGTGATTTTCTTGTCCTGAATGCGAGCTGCTTTTCTCACCTGATACAGATCAGTATCACAAACCTGGTTCTCTCTCTCCTTAAGCATATAAAATCCACTTGTTTTGTTGTGAAAAGCCAAACCTTGAGCTAGTATGAAACAACAGGTTAGCACCAAAAACCAAAACCTATATTAATTCCTCTCTGGCCCAGTATGTTTGTCATGTCTTTGTTAGTGTTTCCCAAAAATTTCCACTTTTCAAGAGCACTATTCCTAACCTTAATTTGAAACAGTTACGTGGCGGCAAAAGTTTGCCATAATCGTTAATGTTTTACTAGTTGTTTTGAGACAACTTGAGCCAACTTAATGGGAATTACACACAGAAACTTGCTAAGCAACCTCCTTTAAAAGGAATTTCAAGGTGTCGCAAGAGTGACACAAGAAGAGAACGAGTTCCATTATCTGCTTGTTTTTTTTTCTTCCATGCCTGGTGAATAGAGAGATTAAATTAGTCCAGAAGACCCCAAACCCTTTCTTGTCCATTGGAAAACATGGAGTAGCTGAACATTAGAGAGATTATTTGTTTATAAAGGAAGTACACAGAGCAAACCCAATGCAGTATGCCAGCTGGGCTACCTTGAGCTCAGAATGACTTACAGACCTACTCTTAGTACCTAGATGCTGGTCCTTGTGTAGCTGGAACTGACCTTCTGCCACCATAACCTTTAAGGTTGGCTGTATCCATCAATGATATATAGAATTAAAGTGCTTTTGTGGTTTTTTGGGGACCTTCCTTTGAGGACTAATCTGGTGTAATAGCTATGATTATCTCAGTCCTGTCCATAATTTCTCAGCTCATTATTACTCTGCTCAATGATGTTTCTGAGTTCAGAATTATCAACACAGCATTGTGGTCTAGTGAAGCAAAATATGGTCATATAACAGAGTGAACAAATGTGCTTGCATCACTTCTTCAGGTGGCCTTTCTCTTTCTTCAGAACTGAGTTGGACACTACCTCAAACTCTCCAAAAGTAAAGAAAGGGCACACAAGGTACACTAGATACAGCTATAGTTCCTTTCAAAATGGGACCATTCCCAGGAGAACCTGCATACAAACTTGAGAGCACTGCTAGAGACCATGGCCATTCAAGTACATGGTAGCTTTCTGTGAACTGCAATATCATTTTTGCTCTAAATAGTAGTGCTCCAGTCCCTCATTTTGCTGTACTGTTGGTTAATTATGTGGGCCAGGGGACATTTGACTTTGTGGAAATCTCTTTGTTGGTTTTAGGTGCTTCATCTCTCATTCCATTATTAGACCAGAGATGAATTGTATGTATAATTCAGATCAGTCATTTATTAGTTAGCCATTTACCCCACCTGTCCCAATGAATCAGATGCTTTCTATAACATGTTATTTTGTCTATTCGGACCTCCTTATCAGTTTTCCTTGTAAAAGTAATCCTTGCTCCTGTGTTGTTGCCTAGCATAGTGATGTGAACACATTTGTAGGATGTACATCTATAAAATGTGATACTTACAGCTGTTTTGAGTGAGTAATTTTTAATTATATTATGTGAGTTTGGATGTTTCATTTGACACTTTATAAAAAAAGGACAGTCTTATAATTGTGTTTACTATGGGTACAGTTTTGAAGCCAATGGATATATACAATTTTGACCTCTTCACCCAATAAAAAGTTTACATTACATGATCCTGTAGCCTGAGTGAATGCCCCACTCCCCTTCCAAGACACCATCACTAAGTCACAGGTCTGTGGTACCCTGCTTCTATCCATTTTTTAGAGAAGACCATTATTTCAGGTATCCGACATCTGAATGTTTTATTGAGGAAATAGTTCTGTTAAACATTACTGAGTTGTCTATATGAAGAAATTGACCCATATCTCTTCATCTGTCTTCGAGGAAGAACAAAGTTGGAGTGAAATATCCTTCTGCTTTTGGCAGACTTTGGTTCTTCCAAAAAACGCTGGCCTGAGGCTTTACATCATGTCGACTTACTCTCCGAGTACAATCTCCCCTTTATTTTCTCTCCCACCTAACTTCACGGTTTATTCGGTGGATGTATAAGCCATCTTGTGTCACACAGCAATTCCCTCTTCCCAGCTCAGCTCCCAGGATGGCCTGCATTTGACTTAAAGACCACCTATCTCACTACATAACCTCTTCCTTTATTACTGGGAAGCTTCTATATTGGACCAAGGATCCAGGGAAAGGAAAAATTATAGCTAGGAAAAGTGATAGGTTCTAATACACCATGAAGGGTCTTTCCATCAGTCATCCAGTGTTCAGTCTCCCCAGACAATTCTATAGCTCTCGCAACCCCACTGTTCTTGCCAGACCCCACCTAATTTGTATCCATATACCATCACCATGCACATTCATCTTGCCTTAACTCACCAGATACCCCCTGTTGCCTCAAACTCTTTCCAGTCAACCTCACAACCTATCTCACAGAGATCCAACCCAATGCCTCAAAGGTTATCCAGCAACCTCAGCAATAAACCAGCCACTGTCTCTGCCAGTCATTTGTCCAAAATGTCCCTGTATCCCTCCCAATTCTATTAATATTTCCAAGCGTTTTACTTTTCAAACATTTTGGACTAGGGCATGTGAGCCATAAACTGGAATCTAGCAGTATATGAAGAAATTCTGCATATATACAAAGCTACTATTTACATAATCTGTATAAATGGCACGCTTGGAACAACTTGGTGACGAGGTTAATAATCCTGGGGAGTGCAAAAGTTTCTTGGATAAAGGTTGTGCTTGGGCTGTGAAAAGGCTGCTGATCCCTTCTTGATGGCACACCCAAGGACATGTGTGTAGGAGTAGGGAACGCTTCAGGGTTATACTGCTTCATTGCAGGCCTGCGAAGGCAGCAAAGAGTTTGCAAAAAAAAAAAGTGTCTAGAAGTGCGACGTGGTCTGCGTGGAGGCACTGCCATCTCGTGGTGCGTGGTGTGTGCTGGGCATGCTGCTGGCCCGTCTGGATGTGCACAGGCCGGAAAGCCAGGCAACGCACTGAAACCCCCTGCTCACCGCCAGTACGAACCTGATGTATGCCCTCTCCCAATGAGATTTGCATGATTACCAAAGGACAGGTGTAATATCTCATTAAGTTATATCAGCTAGGAAAAGCTGCTTTCTCTTCCTCTAATCCCCTGGCAACTTTTACACAGTTTAACTCTTCAAGTGTTATTTTTAAATCCTTTTCAAACTACATTTCAACCTGAAAAGATTAAGAACAACTGTTTCAGCTGTTTTTCTTGGTGTTGCAGCAAAGACAGGTTGTTAAGGTAGCTGAAATTTCTCGTCAAGTGTAGATTTTTAACTCTTACAGTGTCGGCATATTTTTTCAGACAGCTTGATTGTGTGGACTCCAGATTTAAAGAAATTCTTCCAGCGGGCAGCTTTATCTGCTTTGCCAATGCTGAGCTTCCCCAAGATTGCCATATTCACCTAGACCTGGATTTTCAGAGCAATGCAGTGGGATAGTAGAAGCTACTGGGGGAAAAACAGGCCTGAACACCACGAAGGGTTGCAGTGCATCTCAAACTACGGGAAGAAACAGTTAATCAATTTAAATAAATGCATTGCGTGACAGAGAATGATCTTCAGGAAAAATTAAATGCTGTGGTAACAAATACCCAATGCAATACTCCCTCTGTAAAGTAAAGGTGGTGTTCAGCTCACAGGTTATAATATCAAAAATTTAGGCCTATATATGATTTGGGTGTCTAAGCCAGTGGAATTAGTAACAATACAGTTAGTGAAATCCATGAGCCACTCAACTCTCCTTAAAGAAAACAACTACATTTGGCCAACTGTATAGCTGTCTAGACGTCACTGGCTATTGGCCTGGAGGTGGTTTCTTCTGCATAATCATAGCTACCAAATGCTATCTGAGGTGTCTTGGGGCATCCAAGACATCTGCATTGTCCTGGAGATATGATCCAGATTTTGGACACTTAGACTTTTCTGGAAAAGCAGCTGGAGGCCAGGCAGGACACCACACAGCTCCTGAAATCACACTAGCTATTTGCATTTAAGCATCACATCCCTGCCTTTGGTGTCCATTTTCTGTAATGAAAGTTTGGGCAAGTTTATGTGTGCATGTCTTCCTATTCCCTCAGTCCTACTCCATGAGATAAACACCCTATGTCTAAAGCATATTAAAGGAGGATCATAGCTTGATTCCTTTGTATTCAGGTTACCTGTGCGGTTGCATCACGAGCATGTTACGACTTTCTTGTCATCTACTAAACTGCTGGGCAAAAATGACTCCTCTCCAGCAAACTCAATCTCAAGTCAAGTCGTGTGAGTGGGCAAAATTTATTGAATCCACACCCAAGATTAAAAACTGACTTTAAAGGAGTCAAGAACAACTAATGGGTGAGAGACTAAATCCTGAAATGCAGAAATGGGTCCAACTTTTTTGGAAATCCAGTGGTTACTCATTGCTCAATGACTGGAATATGCTACAGAAACTGTCAGATACAGTTTGATGGTTTTGCCTCACTCAACACAGAAGTTGTCAGAAATAGTCCTTCGGTAAAGTCACAGACTGAACCTGTAAGTCTTGATCACGTGGGGTTAAAAAGTGATTTCAAATAAATTTAAACTTGAGATAGGGAGAAATAAAAAAAATCAAATAAAAAAAAGAATTTTTTTAATATCTGAGTGAGAATTTTTCAATTTCAGAAAATATAGCAGGGTTCGAAACAGTACTCTCCTTGGTGTGTTTACAGACGTAGTAAATGAGGTTTTCCCAGTGTCATGTTCTCAGAGCAAATGTGTTGTGGTGTAGTATTGTTTCTTCAAAATTGTGGGTACTTATCATAGGACTTTTAGAGTCGTCTGAAAAGCTTTTGGAGGTGCCTTTTCTTTCTCTGCCTCTTAACTATAAAAGCAGCCTAAAATAAATCTCTTAGATTAGATGTAACCTTTAGAAAAAAGGCCTTTTCCAGATTCCCTGTTCCACATTTGTTAATCTCCCTGTGTAGTAACATAGTGACTGATGCTACCCTTCTGCACATGGTGGAAAGGGGAGGCATGTCCTGTGCTGCGTCATCTAGCACTCAAAGAAGGGGCTGAGACTGCCTCAGGTCACCTAGTAAATCCATGTAAATGGATTACCATAGGGTATTTACACTGGTTTGAAATATAGCAAAAAATGAAAATCCATATATCGGCCCTGTCCTCCTCAACTCCCAACACGCCCATGGGCCCAAGACCCCCTTTCAGCCGAGGCCCTGCATCAGCAATTCTGTAGGATGCTGATGTCCATCTTTGCAACAATCCTGCCCCACCAAGGCAGGGATCATCCCACTGATCTGAGATGGATCCATAGGCTGAGGTCATGGCCTGTCCTTGGACATGTCTTGGATCTACCTTACCACCATGAACTTGCCTGATGATCTGGACTCTTGGTTGAACCCGGTCTCCATTCCAGGCCTTCGTTGCTTCCTCACTGGGCTGTGACTGGTCCTGCTGTCCATGCGATGCTGTTTGTCTCCCAGCCCTCATGCCTTGGGATCAGCTGGCCCTGGCTGCTCCCTGACACATTTCTAACCTCAGTTTCAATATATATACGTCCACTTTCCCATCATGTTAGCCAAGAAGTCCAACAACATTCTGGCCTGTAACAGGAATAGTGTGGCCAGCAGGACTAGGGAAGTGATTGTCCCCCTGTAGTCACCACTGGTGGGGCTACACCTTGAGTCCTGTGTCCAGTTTTGGGCCCCTCAGTGCAAGAAAGACATTGAGGTGCTGGAGCATGTCTAGAGAAGGGCAATAAAGCCGGTGAAGGGTCTAGAGCACAAGTCTTAGGAGGAGCGGCTGAGGGAACTGGGGTTGTGTAGCCTGGAGAAAAGGAGGCTGAGGGGAGACCTTATCACCCTCTACAGTTACCTGAAAGGGTGTTGTAGTGAGGTGGATGTTGATCTCTTCTCCCAAGTAACAGGCGATAAGACAAGAGGAAATGGCCTCAAGTTGCACCAGGGGAGGTTTAGATTGAATATTAGGAAGAAATTTCTTCACTGAAAGGGTTATCAAGCATTGGAACAGGCTGCCCAGGGAAGTGGTGCAGTCACCATCTCTGGAGGTATTTAAAAGAGGTGTTGACATGGTGCTAAGAGACGTGGTTTAGTGGTGGGCTTGCAATGTCTGATTATCAGGTGGACTCAATGATCTTTAAGGTCTTTCCAACCTAAATGATTCTATGATTCTATGATTCTACTACTGATGCAGTATGCTAAACATCTTCCTTTCATAAGTCCACTGATTGATGGTGAAGGAAGACTGTGCACAGCTCAGTGATGGCAAAGACTTCACACCTGGTTGGTCCAGGACTGATTTTGCCCAGCAGACTTCCGGGACTCCTTCCCATGAGTAAGCTACTAAAAAACTCCATCCTGCTGCTTTAGGAAGAAATAAACTACCTTGTAACTTCACAGACAAAAATTTCTCTTTGGTGCAATTTTATACCAGAACAGACTTATACAAAATAGTAATACATTTATTGTGTCATCTACAGCAGTATACATGTTAAAAACAATTTCTCAAAACACAAAAAAGGTTAGAAAGCAGCAATTGATATCTGTGTTTCCACCTCATAACACAGCTGAATAGCCCAGATCCCAATACCAATTAAACCACATTTGACCAAAAAAAGGTCAGTATTAGACCCAACAGGCCAGTAAGTTTGTACCTTGACACAGTCAAAAACCAAAATACAGCTTTCCATCCAACAACTTGGTACTTCTCAGAGCTATGGCATGTTGCATTGCCACTAAATTGACAAGAAGAAAGGAAAGGGAATAAACACACTAAATATTTGTTTTTACAGATTATACCAGTACACAAAGGCCTCTTGAGACCTCTCTGCAAGCATAAAGTCCATCAGAAAAGGCATATCCAGAAGCCTAAGTAAGTCATTTCAGACACTGAAGAGTGTCATATCACACAGTGTAATATCACACAGTAATTCTTTACATAGATGAATTCCCCAAAAGAAAGAGGATGGGAAATTGCAATTTGAATCATAAGAAGGTGAAAGACCACAAGGTTCAAAACATTTTTCAAGCTCTGCTGGTGTGTTTTCATACACAAAGTACAATGTGTATTTAGCTGAACTTAGCTCTTTAGCAAAGATATGCACGGAGCTTAACATCAGAGCATCCTTAACTGCGACTACATACTCCATATCTTCCTAATGCAATTCTTAACTGGTTGCATATGCCTGACTGCTAAAGGCAGAGGATAAAATCCTAACTTTTTTTTCACTGCATGTGCACTATATACCACGGTTTTTTTCTGGACACAGAAACACTGGACATATGGACACAATATGACAGAGAAAGCAGGACTTCCTGAAAACTGCTCTCAGTGAGTGCTACTAAGCCTTTATCAGGCATGCACCTCCCCCAGATCTGCTTGGTAATACTCAAAAGAAGCCACCCCCAAGCTTCTCAAGACCTTTATTTCTCAGCATGTTTGAAGCAGAACAATAGTGACTGGGCAAAGTTGCCAGGGGAAAAGTCATCTACGTGTAGACTTCCACAGTGTCAACATCTGTCTCTGATCTGGTCAGCTAGACTTCCTGGAGGAAAGAAACAGATACTTGCAAAGTATGAATCATCTTACCCTTGAATAGACATCAAAAATACGTTTGATGCTTGTACTCTAAAATTGCTCATTTCTCTCTTGTGACTACAGAGGCAAAGTGGAGAAACTAGATCAAAGAAAGACATCTTCACTATCGATGTTTAAAGTTAAGTGATGTGGATATCTCCTTAGCTGCCTGCTTAGTGACACAAGATCTTTTCCAGGACTTTGTCTATGAGCAAGAATGCTTAATGCTGAAGGTGCCAGGTGTTGAAACGGACATGTATTTAATATAGCCCTTGATATTTGACTCTCTAAGACAGACAATCAGGTAAACACAGATATTTGATTGCATCTTTGCATTATGTATATTTCTACAGCTGTAGACCCGGGAGTCCAACAGATGCTGCCTTCAAATAGATATCAAAGTCTAGCTTTCTGACTTGGGAGCTGAATCCAACCCAGTAAGTTTATCTCGGTTTCCTAGATATCCACACAGAGCTCACAGATATGACATAGGAACTATAGGAGACAATAACCTTGTCTGGCAGCTGGAGACCAAGCAGGATCATGCTGCCTTCAAATAGATATCAAAGTCTAGCTTTCTGACTTGGGAGCTGAATCCAACCCAGTAAGTTTATCTCGGTTTCCTAGATATCCACACAGAGCTCACAGATATGACATAGGAACTATAGGAGACAATAACCTTGTCTGGCAGCTGGAGACCAAGCAGGATCCCATGTGGTGTCCAATATATCCTGCTCTATCTGTTCTTGCTACTTTGTCTCGCTTCCCTTTAGACCTTCCAAGCTATAACAGCTCTGCTGGGGTCATATTTATTGCTCTCCAGTGTCACATAGCAGATGATTTTAAGCACCCTACATTTCTCTGGAAGCCTTGCCCACATGAGAAAAATCTCAGACTGAAAAAGAAAGTCTTAACATCATGAAATACATAATCAAACCAAGGAGGAAAAGCTCAATTTGTTGAACTTTTTAGGTACATCCACTGAATGTGGAAACCATGAGGATTACCTTTGACATTTGGATCCCATACTTTGTCTTGTAAAAAGGCTTCATAAGACTTCATGGCAGCTGTGAAACCACAGCTTGCATGTTTCTGTTGTTGAGGACACAGAGGGGTAAGTACAGTAGCTTCATCCAGGGTGCAACATCTGTTCTACATGGATCTTCTCAAACCACTCACTCACTGTGAAGTCTACAAAGAAACCTGGTTACACTGCTCTTTCATCCTGACCCTTCTGCAATACTTGGATGTAGATACTCCTTGTGATTATAGTTGGCTAACAGTGGTCATGTTTTCCTCACCATCTCTTCTGTATCATTATTTGTCAAAGTGGATGTTGGATGGGAGATATTAAGAGGTTCATCAAAGACTGGATGATGCTATGGGCAGAAAGCTGAAAAACCAGACACTGATCTAGATTTTCCTGGGAAAACAGCTTGCAGTAACTCATCCTCAGCTGTTTGCAGCTGTAGTTTTCAACATCTTTTTGATCTACGGGAGCCTTCACATAATTACAAGTAAGACAAAAGCCCTTCAGGAGCCTAACAAGCATATATTACTATATACAATGAATGAACTTATTTTCCTTAATCATCTTCCATGGATGCTTCAGAAATAACCTCTTGCATCTCCACAGACCACAGGCTGAAAAACCCTGCCATAAAAAACTGTTTCTGAAACACTGTTGAAAAACAGTTTCAAATAACAAGGCAAATAAACCCTATTAAATTATTGGGTTTTGCATTTCTTTTATTGCCACTGGTTTTTAACGTCACTCTCGACATATTTTTTTTTGCTATACCCTCTGAAATTTGTATATTTAATTTCTGGCAGGGCTGAGCTGGAAAGATAACATGAAGTTAGGTACCTGCATGGTTCACAGGTCAGACTTAGTAGAGATTTAGTATCAGTGTCAGACACATGAGCAATGAAATGTCACAAGCTGACACAATCTGCATATTTTTGCTAATTTGAATGTTGATTTCCTGCAGTATGGTGGCTGACGTGAGTGTCCTATCCCTTTGATTGGAAACAGCAGCGATGCAGTTTCTCTTGTAACGTTATAACTGAAACCAGAAAAGGAGAAGATAGGGATCATTTCTGCCTTTAGATCTGACTGAATGAAAGCTCCTCAAAAACAAAATCTCGTTTATACACTTTCAAGGGCTGGAAATCTTTTTCCTAGTTTTTATTGTTACTTTTTTTTTCCCCCCCCAGGGTGTTTGATACACTGCTTCCAGTTAATTTTCCTGCTGTTCTCAATGGATTTACATATATCTGTATTTGCTTCCTTGCATTGGTTTTGCAGCCCAAATCAAGATTAGAGCTGAAACAAATGCAGCTGAATAGCATAATTATTTTTGGTCTTATCTTTCAACTGCATGACCAAAGATAAACCGTAGACTTTATCTGAAATAAAGCTGTTCATATTACAGGAAGGGAGAAAGGAACTGGAGGCAAGATTAGTATGACAAAGAGCATAAGCAAGCCAGCAGTTATTTTAATTTGGAGTTCAGAAAAAAAGTTTCTAACTGCCAGAAGAGTGAAGTTTTACAATAACTTTCCAGTGCGAAGTGAAAGTGCAAAAAAAGAAAAGCCTAATGAATTTTAAAAGGGGAATGGATCAGTTGAGGAGTGGGAGTAATATGCTATGAAAATAACAGCAATTATAGAGTTTCCTTCAGATTAAGTGTCCGTACGGCACTGTGCTGTTCTGGAACCTGAAGATCAGAGACCAGCAGCTCTAACTTTGCTAAGTATTTTTTGTTCTTGACCATTTTGTCTTTGTGTATTTTTAGTTACTGATTTCTTTTGTCCGTGGGATTTATGGGGAAAAAAAGAAAAGAAAAAAAAAGAAAAGAAAAAGAATCTTTGAACTAATCGGGGGTCCTGCATAGCCCTTCATACGCAAGCACAGAAGCTATCATGCTATGCAGAAGCAGGATTTCATCCATCATTGGTATGACAATATTATGACAAGCCACAATTTTACAAAATGACATGGACGAGGCAAATTATGGCACCTAATCCTTTCATCACTGTTGAAATGGATCAGATTCTCCCAGGCCAGGCTTTGAGCAGGAACCTAACAAACACTGTATTGTGCCTAGTTCTGGTCCCAACAATTCAAGAAAGATGTGGCCAGACTGGAAAGGGTCGAAAGGAAAGACATGAAGATGATCAAAGGAATGGACAACCCGCTCAATGAGGAAAGACTGAAGCAGTTAGGTCTTTTATGACTGGAGAAGAGAAGGCTCAGGGGGACCTCATCACAGTATATTCCAGTACTTAAAGGGTGGTTACAAAGAGGATGGAGGCTGTCTTTTCACAAGGACCCACATGGAAAAGACAGGGGGAACAGGGAATGGAGTGATAGGACAAGGGGTAATGGTTTTAAACTGAAAGAGGGGAGATTTAGATTAGATATGAGGAAGAAATTCTTTACTGTGAGGGTGATGAGGCACTGGAACAGGTTGCCCAGAGAAGTTGTGGATGGCCCATTCCTGGAAACATTCAAGACCAGGCTGGATGGGGCTTTGACTAACCTGGTCCAGTGTGAGGTGTCCCTGCCCAGGGCAGGGGGGTTGGAACTAGATGATCTTTAAGATCCCTTCTAACCTGCACCATTCTGTTATTCTGTGATTCTAAATTGCACCAGGAGGGGTTTAATCTCAATACAAGAAAGAGATTTTTTACATTGAGAATGGCCACAACTGGAATACTGTGTCCAGTTTTGGGCTCCCCAGTTCAAGAGGGACAGGGAACTGCTGGAGCGAGTCTAGCGAAGGGCAACTAAGATGATTAAGGGATTGGAGCATCTCCCTTATGAGGAAAGGCTGAGAGAGCTGGGACTCTTTAGCCTGGAGAAGAGAAGGCTGAGGGGAGACCTTATTAATGTTTACAAGTATCTAAAGGGTGGGTTTAAGGAGGATGGAGCCAAGACTCTTTTCAATGGTTCCCAGTGACAGGACGAGGGGCAATGGGCACAAGTTAGAACATACGAAGTTCCGTTCAAATACACGGAAAAACTTCTTTACGGTGAGGGTGACAGAGCACTGGAACAGGCTGCCCAGGGAGGTTGTGAAGTCCCCTTCTCTGGAGATTTTCAAGACCCGTCTGGATGCAGTCCTGAGTGATGTGCTCTGGGCAATCCTGCTTTAGCGGGGGAGTTGGACTAGATGATCTCTAGAGGTCCCTTCCAGCTCTGAAGATTCAGTGATTCCGTGATTCCGTGATTCAGTGAGAACAATCATTCACTGGAACAACCTCGCCAGGGATGTGCTAAAGCCCATATCACTGGAGTTTTTCAAGATCCAATTAAGCAGGGTGCTACATAATCTCATCTTGGCTCCCTTTCTCATGAAATGTTGGACCAGATAGGTTTTCAAGGTCCCTTCCAACCTGGACTGTTGATTTTATGATTCGCTGAACTGCTTTGCATTCTGTTCTGGAAGGTACCTCACACATGCCGTTGATGATGGAGAGAGTCTAGGCAGAGACATTTTGCAAATGTAATCTCAAATTATTAACACAGTTAATTCCTGCCCACTTCTGGTTGTTATTTAGCCTTGTAGTTGCAAGACACAGTTCTTTAGTTGCAGTGATGGACAGATGCTGAAAATGAGGAGTTAGACACCAAATAAAATGTCTGAATTTAACTTCCACTTTGCACCTTTTTTGCATTTCACTCTGGACTCACCTGCTTTCAACTCTCTCCCTTCTCCCACCACTTTATTTTAACACTTGCTTTTCAAATACAAATACTTAAATGAAGCAGAGGAACTTGGATATATTTCCTCTATGAATAAAAACTACCACAATTCGGCATTTAAGTTGCATTACCTGGGCTCTGTGTTCCAGATATAATAAATGTAGATGAAGGTAAAAAGAGGTCACCATGCAGCAATGAAACAAGCCTTGTCCTTTGAAATAGAGGTTGTAGTTTTCATTTTCGGATGTTAATTGTCCTGTAGTACCAGCACTCCACAACAAAAAGTCAATAATCAAACAGTGCTTAGATACACCAAACAGTCACAAAAGCTGCAACACAGAAACTTTTTGTACATTTACAAAAGCAAAATAAGAAAATTTGACAAGAAATACATCACGGACATGGTAGAAAAAATGGCTCAAGGAGCACTGCACGCTTGTTTTTCTTTTAATTATGTATTGTTTTTAATAACATAGCCTTTCTAGCTCCAAAATATATTTCACAGTGAAAAATCAAACAAAGCACTGTTACACTCAATTGATATTTACACACACTTAGAAGCAAACCACCCGTTGGTTTCTTTCATCCTGAAACAAATAGAAACGACAGCCACTGTGAATGGTGGCCATGCGTGTCCACCATCTTCAGCTTACATTCAACATAAAGATTTTGGGGAGTTAATTCACGTAATGGCATCAGAGTCTGATTTAGATAACTATATACGCCTGAAGCATGATCTTTCCGTTAACACTGAGGAAGTTCGAGTGACTAAGGAAAGCCACATTTGGAAGTGCATCGACACTGCCAACAAAAGAATCATAATAGAAGGGGGTTGTCTGTATAATATATTGTATATTAAATATTTTAAGACATACCATTTCCTCTAGTAAATTCAGTGCTGGTGAAAGGTACCAAAGACTTCAATTTGTCCACTGAACAAGAAACACAAGGACTGCAACAGCAGAAGTTTCCCCTCCACTGCCCTCCAACTTGTCTTGCTGCTGAGCATTGGCTCTAGGAATTTAAGGGGCAAGTTCAAATTTTCAGTCCTTGGCCTCACTTGCTGAGATCATCAAAAAAATAATAGTAATAGTAATAGTAATGTACTGAGGCCAAATCCCAAGCCAAAGTGAAGTGGCTTTGTTCTAACGATAACAACAGGTTTTTGTACTGATTTTAATTTAGCTGAGGACTTGGTCTCCAGTATGCATGATTGGGGGCTGGTTTTGGTGATGTGGACACTTGCCCACAAGGCACTGGACTGTGATCCACCAACTCACATTGCAGAGAACTGTACTGCCAGGAAAACAATGGAATTCAAAAATAACCTCAAAAACAACACTAAAAAAAAAAGGAATACAAAAAAGATCTAAACACTTTCATACTCTGGACTGAAACATGGCAAAAAGTCTCCAACTAGAGGCAGTTATTCAACACCTTTTTCTCAAAAGTTCTAATTTATTAGTGCTTGAAAATTGGCTACCAGCCATTCATGCAAAATATACTGTTTGAATTTTTTTTAAATAATACACTTACAGTATTGTCAATGTAATACCTTGTGAAAGCCTGTACTACAGAAAATACAAACCTAAATGTTATCTGTTCAGCTAACATTAGATAGTCTTATTTAAAAAATGGCTAAATCTGCATTTACCTGATAGATCTGGCTTTCCCCATCTCCCATGTCTTTCTGGACTGCAAAGTGCATGGCTTCTTGGGAAATTTTATAAAATAGCCTTTAGCAGCGTCTAATGAGAAAGGAAGCTCCAATCTATCAGTTAAAAATACTTCAGTGACTTCTGCAGAGAGTCTGGTATGAGGGGACTAATACTGCTCTCAGAGCAGCACACCAGTGTCGAAGACTTGAAAAAAAGGTGTCTGGATCATTTGACTTGCACTTAAAATACTGGAGTGCAATGAAAGTAATGTAAAACTTTTTGCTGGTCCTCAGTGCACGGGTAGATTTCACCTGAAAGGGGTGTAAGCTTTTCATAAGAGCATGAGCCTGTACAAACATGAAGTCAAACTCAAGATTTCTGTCTGTTCCAAATTATTTTTACGTTCATTTACACTGCTACAACTGAGAGCAGGTTATGTCCCATAAAGCACTATGTAAGTGTTAAGTACCATAATTAATATCTCTGTCACAACTTTCTGAGACCTTTTTTTCTCCTTTTAAAAATAAGGAAAATAGCATTATTTTTAAAACCCCTATGCTTTAAATGACATTAAAACTTTTTTTTACCTAAACTAATAAAAACCAGTGAAATTAAAAGCTCACACTCGGCTGACACTAAAATTCCTAGTCTTTCATTTATTTCTTTTTTTAGTTCATGATCATGTCAACTAACACCAAAGAACAAGCCTGAATTTTGAATTTCCTGGTTACTATTAGTTTCAGTTCAAAATTTCACATTTAAAATGTCATTTTCATTTTTGTTTTTTAATATATGCATACACATACACGCACATATATATATATATTTATATATATATATCAGTTCATAAATCCAAAATGAAGTGAGCGCTAGGACGGTCCTCAAAGTATTTACTCACTGCATAAAGACTTTTAAGAATTGACATCATCGACATTTGATTGAAGTAGATACGTACCAGTCGTGGCTTTAACTACAAGGCAAAGGTTGAAAGAACATTTTAGTTCTTCTCAAAGAAAAGGAGTAAGACCATTGGTGGTTAAACAAACAGAATATCCAAAGAGAGATAAAACTGCCAGGTGTGGGGAGTCATCCAAAGTCTTTATCCTTTCCTTCCGTAACATCTTATTGTTCAGTTTAGTTGCTCACCAAATGCAGATGACTTTTACCTTCCCAGATGATCATGCCAGATCCCTCTGTGCCTCTTGCTCTGGCAGGGAAGACTCCAAACACAGAAGTTAACCGGGTTGCAAAGACACCATGCTCTGGGTGACAGCACTACCCAAAACTATGCCGTGTTTGGACACGGATGCAGAGGGTTCAAGGTTATCTGGAGGGAAAGACCATCCTGGAATTGACTTTTGCTCTTAAGGTGGAAGGGAGGGGACAGTTATTTTTATTATTCAAATAATCCAATCAATCAATCCACTAATCAAGGATTCAATGCCAAAAATATAGATATATCTCAACTGTATGGCCCTTTTAGAAAATTCACAGCTTAGCTAGAACATAAAGCATTCCCAGAAGTGTCCCTGTGTACAGAAAAAAACCAGCCGATCCCATCTCTTTTGCCTGGAGTCCCTCCACTGACTGATGGTATTTATGCAGCTTCGCGTAGGAACAGCAGTTTCTGTAAGTCCACTGGGTACATCTGACTAAATCCAGCCATGAACTTAATTTTCTGGAGTTCTTCCTGAACCGGCTGGTTTGCTTAATCCAAACATATTAGCTCCATCTTAAGACTCAAAAGAGAAACACTGCAGAAATTCACATGCCAAAAGACAGGGACAGGCTAAGATATGTTTGACTAGGGGAAACAAAAAAAAAAGGCAAATACAAACCAAAATGAAAACCAATTTGAAAAATAACAATGAACATGTCCATTCACAGATTAGTATCAGTTTGGCAACCAAAGATCACAACTGCACAGCAATCACTTATTACTTTTGACTGACAACGGATTACTTGCAGA
>VYZM01004366.1:5765-21049 GCA_013398915.1 Dromas ardeola | reverse complement strand
GATTACTTGCAGATGCTCTGAAATGTAAATCATTGAGTGGGTGGGCTTGGCCTGTTGTTATTTTTTAAACAGTTTTCCATTAATGGCCTTGAGTACATTTGGGTATTTACAGCAATTGTTAAAAAGATATATATACACATTTCCTTTGCTTTTTCACCTCTGCAGACGTCAAAGGGAAAGGGAAAGGGAAAGGNGGAAAGGAAAGGAAAGGAAAGGAAAGGAAAGGAAAGGAAAGGAAAGGAAAGGAAAGGAAAGGAAAGGAAAGGAAAGGAAAGGAAAGGAAAGGAAAGGAAAGGAAAGGAAAGGAAAGGAAAGGAAAGGAAAGGAAAGGAAAGGAAAGGAAAGGAAAGGAAAGGAAAGGAAAGGAAAGGAAAGGAAAGGAAAGGAAAGGAAAGGAAAGGAAAGGAAAGGAAAGGAAAGGAAAGGAAAGGAAAGGAAAGGAAAGGAAAGGAAAGGAAAGGAAAGGAAAGGAAAGGAAAGGAAAGGAAAGGAAAGGAAAGGAAAGGAAAGGAAAGGAAAGGAAAGGAAAGGAAAGGAAAGGAAAGGAAAGGAAAGGAAAGGAAAGGAAAGGAAAGGAAAGGAAAGGAAAGGAAAGGAAAGGAAAGGAAAGGGACCTACACCACCACCAAAATTATGATTTATTTTTCTTTTTAAAGGGATGGTTTTTGGTTTGGTTGTTGATTGATTTGTTTTCCTTAGCTGCTCATGTCGCTAGGTTCTCCGCATTTATGCTGGACATCCGAATCTGAGAGCTGCTCTTGCTCAGAATGGAGAGTTGTGTCCCCCCGTTCACTCCGCTGCTCGCTAGAGAAGGATGACGATGTTTGAAATCCACAGCAAAATACCGGTTGACTTTCCAGCTCCTCCATTTTCTCTTTATTTCTGATTGCACCTTTAGGGAGAAACTTCAAAAGGTCATTTTTTATGTACTTAGCTGCTCGAGGACATGCTGACAAATTATTAAGTTTAGAAAAAGACCCCACAATTTGACAGAAATTTTTTTAAGAATATTATCAAACTCCTCACATCAACAAAATCTGAAGTGACTTCTCCATGTCTGAAAGAGTTCCAGGCATGTAATTGGTGCAACAGCCAAGGTTCTGTGTCTCTGACTTCAGATAATTTAGGATCAGCCCAGAGGTGCATAGAAGACCTGTTCGACACTAACTCCAACACGGTTCTTTACTTAGCTTCTTGGAAAAATAACCCATTTTCATCAATGGGCAGTACCAAATACGTAACAATGAGCCAAAGAAAACAGCAACCAAAAGGTACTAGACCGTAATGAAATAGCCTGTCCACAAAGACAGCTTGTTTTTCACCTGCCATTAATGGATGCATGTCTACTGAAAACTTTGCTTCCTACTTTCAGATTACTTCAAAGCAGATGACAGCTCTTGGGTTCATATACACATATGACACCCTACTTTCCCTTGAGATTTTTTCACGGGCAACCACAGTAAGTCAGCAACAGTAAAACAATCCATTGTCAGAAGCCCAATTAGAAAATAAGCAAATAATTCAATAGCTTTTCTACTTTCATTCATCACTGATTTCCTGGCAATCTTGCTGGTTGTATGCACATGTGTGTACATAAGGCAGTAAGGATTTAAAATAAGAAAGATCATACTAGCTCAGACAAACATTTACTTGGTCTATTACTCATTCCTGACAGCAGCCTGTAGCATATTTCTGAATGAAATAGCATAAGAACAAGGAAATCTGTAGAGATATTTTCCCAATGTACTTTTCCGGTCTGCAATAGTAATCACTATTTTTGGTTAAAATAAAGATAGATATAGATTAGATAGAGTATGGAGGTATATTACATCTGTAAGAAAATAGTGTTTGCATCTGTAACAATGTAATATACCAAAGGTGAATCTTTTCTTACCCTAAGTAATTTAGCAGAGGCACAAGACATTCTCTAGTGTCTTGAGAGGTAAAATGGTTTTAATTAATCTGGTTATGTTAGTTTGGCTAAGAACCACCCCTTCCCTCTTTTCAAGGTGGTACAGGAAGTCTGATACGCTGTGCACATTACCTCAGAAGGTGCGTATCTCCAGATAACTTTTAGGCAGGACCTTCTGGCTATTCTTTTCGCACTCATGGAAGACAACAGACAAAACTACAGTTGTAGGTGGGAGAGGTGGATATCCAGTAATGCCAGCTGGTGAAATATGAATGCAGCCACTAATTCCAGCAAGGCATGATCCAGAATTCACCTTCTGAGCTACATGGGACTGAGCCATGAATAATCCTTTAACTTTTATCTATGAGTTGTTTAACACTCACCTTGACTAAGCTCTTAAGCAAAGATGACCTATAAGATTGTTTCATGAACTTTAAGAGATTGTTATGGATATCTGAGAAGGAATCACTTGGACCGAGGAGTTAGAGACCTTTTGTACTAGACCAGCTATTGTACTCTGTATGTGAACAAGCACAGAACAGCTACGGCACTAAAAATGGTAGAAATAAATGGTCTCAGTCTCCTTGAAAAGAAAAAAAGGCTATTTTAGAAGAAGTCTTCTCCTGTTGGACTGCACAACAGATGTATATCAGTGGAGGAGAGAATGGATGAACTGTAGATTCTGTGGGAAACATCCATGGAGGACAAAAAAGCTTGTGCATTCTGGGAAGAATGCCCAGGAACAGCCTTCTGAAGCACAAAACCAGTCCATCCCCTAGAAAGGGAAAGGAAGAAGGCAGAACAAGAGACCAGCTGTCTTAACAATGAGTTTTTGCTTAAAAGAAAAAAAAAAAAAGAAGCATTCTGGCTAAGGAAAGGCAGCCAAATACCCATCAAAGACTGCAAGAACCTTGCTAGGGCATTCAGAGATGCTGTCAGGAAGGCTAAGGCTGAGCTAGAACTGAGAATGGCCAAAAAAATCAAGAACAACAAGAAAGGGTTCTTCAGGTATTTGAGCAGTAAGCAGAAGCACAGGGAAGACACAGGCCAATTGCTAAACAGCACTTTCCCTGCTAAACAGGGAAACTAATCACTAATAATGCTGACAAGACAGAGGTTCTTAATACCTTCTTTGCTTCTGTCTTTACAGCTGGACACCAGGTCAAAGGATCAAGTAGTTACAACACATGTGCCAACTCACCAGTAATGGAGGAAGGTCTGGTCTACAGCCTCTTGCAGGGGCTCAACCCACATAAATCTATGGGACCAGATGGAATCCACCCCAAGCCACCAGAGAAGTGTATGACATTGTTTCAAGGCCACTGTCTGTAATATTTGTGGAAATCAGGGGATATCCTTGATGACTAGAAGAGGGCAAATGTCATACTCATCTACAAGAAGGGCCCAAAAGAAGCTCTGCTCTGCTCTATTCTATTCACTACCCAGGAAACTGTAGGCCCACTAGTCTTCAGTCCTTGGGAAAATAATGGAATGAGACCTCCTAGAAAATATCACAAACCAAATGAAGCAGATGACTGGGAAAAGCCATCAAGGATTTGCCAAAGGCAAATCATACCATTCTCTACAACAAAATAACATTATCTGTCGACATGGGGAGAGCAGTGGATATTGTTTACATGGATTTCAGCAAAGCATTTGACACTGTTTCCTATGTCCGTCTCTTAGGCAAACTGTCAAGATATAGATTGGGTAGGTGGTCTGCAAGATGTGTAGGAAGTTGGCTAACAAGCCACACTCAGAGGGTGGTGAACGATGTTTTTTACACAGGCTGGCAGCCTATCACTAGTAGGGTCCTCCAGGTATTGATACTGGACCCCACACTGTTCAACATCTTCATAAATGATATGGATGATGGCAGTGAAAACACCCTCACGAAGTTTGCTGATGACACCAATCTGGGTGGTGAGGTGGACATGTCAGAAGGGAGAACCACCTTACAGACAGAACTGAACAGGCTGGAAGAGTGGGCTAGCAAACACTGTATGAAGTGCAACAAAGGCAAGTGCAAAGTTCTGCACCTGGGATGACATAACCAAAGAGTCCAATAAAGTCCCTACCCCTGTTAGGGAGAATTAATCTGAGTCATCATCTCTGGCAAGGCCAATGTTACAGTTTAATAAAGACATCACACATCGTCTTTCTTTTGCTGAGACATTGTGAGATTCATCCTAAGGTATTAGGGAATATGGGAGATGATGAGTTACAGTGAAGGATTAGAATAGCAGTTACTCCCACAAGGAAATGGGATGGGGATGGTGGGTGGGGGAGGTTAAATATTAAAAATCTTACCTCCCCATTCAAGAAACAATAGAGAACAGCAACAACAAAACCCTAGGCAAATGGGAGAGAAAAAAATAATGTAACTCAAGTCCTTCAGTAAATGCTAGGAAATAGCTGGAGTTAAAACAAACAAAAGCAAAATCCTAGTATACAAAAACTTATACATAAATGAACAAACACACAGTCTGAGAACTGTGCATGCAAAGTGGTTGTAATGAATAGAGATTTCTTTTTAACAAAAGCAGAATTCACTGTATAATCACCTGGAAAGATCCCAGTCCCAATTCAAACACTAGTCTCTCCCGCTTACTGACATTTTCAGGAGAAAAAGCAAACACCGTGTAGTGAATTCCAAACAAGGGGATAAGCAGTAGCGTAGAGCGAGCCAGTCTCCTGTTATAATAGAGTGAAAGAGCTTTAATGCAGACTTGTAATAAACAACTTGTGCTTTAATTAAAGAAGAAAACAGAAAATATTTTGTTGCCTGCCTTTTGGGAAATACATACACTTTATAATTATACAAACAAATATACAACATTCCCATTTGTTCCCAAACAGTGATTTCACACACACTGTAGTTTGTTCCCACTTCTTCACACTGCTACAATAATAGCACATTAGTAATGCTTAATTCTCTGTACTGTTATTTTAATTTGCATTATTATAAGCAGGGATTTTTTTCCTACGGTGCCAAACATGAGGAGGGTAATCTTGCTAAGGGATTCAGACTGCTACCATAACACAATAATAAACCTCTCACCCAATTACTCAGTCCCAGAGGAGTGTTCGAAATAATTGTGTGTGTGTGTGTGCGAATTTATTTCTGCGTAGCAAAAGTTTCCAAAACAGCAATACAAATAAAGCTTAAACCCCCTTGTATGTTCTTATGACTATTCCTCAAGGCCTTGATTTTGGTCCCATTTACACTATTGGAAACCTAAGTGTAATTCCATTGTGTAACTAATTTCCATTGCATCTGAAATAAGTCAGTAGGTATAAACAAAAAGGATTGGAAATGAATGTGTGTACTTGTAAGCACTTAACTGAGTATGGATGAAGTTACCATCAGTTTTGGTGAGTGTCATTTGCTGTTTGATCAGCAAAAAAGACCCAAGAGAAAGTAAATGTAACCTCCAGGACTTTTTCAAAGGGGAAAAAATATGATTGATTTCCTTCAAGTAAGTCAGGGACGTAGATGGAAGATAAAGGAAGGTAAAAGGCCAGAAAGATTTTTGGAAGAGCTGCATAATTTTTCAAATTCAAATGTTCACTCTGCTTCTATCTATATGACATATTGCAGACACGTTTGAATTTGCTAATACGTGCTCAACAATATCCCCAAAATGATGTGTTTGTCTTACTGAAAGTGAAGACTTAATACACCTCCAAGAACTCCGTGAACATATGCTGTTATATCTAATACTAAACTGGAAATGGGACATCAGTTCCTTGCTGGTGTCCCTCAGTCATACTTTGTGCACTAATGCTGATAAATACATCACAACCCTTGCCTTGAGACTGTATTATATACACATGATTTTTTAGTCGGATGCACACCAAATCTCAAGTTTTGGTGATAGACCCCACAAACCAGAGAACGCAGTTCTTGTGAATTATAAAGTTAGATATTGACCAAAAATTTTTTAACAAGAGAGGAACAATCTTGGAGCAGGTTGATGAAGAGCACAGTGTCTCCAACTTTGGTGATCTCTAGAAAAAGTAAGCTGTTACAGGAGTGACCCAGTGTCATTGACTAAAAGACCTTGAAAGGTCCTTTCTAGTCCTTTTTCTCTATGAATATGTAATCAGATTAATGAAAAGGAACAGAAACATTGTGGAGAAGGTTGTCAAATAATACTATCTCCATAAACAAAAAAGGATGTAAAGAACATAAGTGTCTTAAACTAGCCACGGAATTAAAAAAAAAACAAATGAAGGTAGTAAACTGTACAATGAAGTATCATCTCTCAAAATCTGTTACCCTTTATATTCAGAATTAATGGTGGCAACAACAACAAAAAAAGGGTAAATGTTATTTTGATTTAAAAGTCAGAATAGAATTGTCTATTAATATTGTATTAATATATTGTTTCTCAGTGCAGTCATAGATTAATTTTGGAGATGCAGAGGAAGACTTTTCCTATTGTCAGTTTTCTGGCAATAATTATATTTGATTAATCATACAATTAGTTTGTAGGATCTTGAAATATAATGTCATCATCAACTTATCTGAGGTGCTGTCTTCAACATTGTCATAAAAGTCAGGAAGAAAGTACATGAAATGTAAGAAGTAACACATTCTGAAGTTTATACATGATTAAGATCTATAAACAGGAAAAGAAGATTTTTAATGATAAGAAAAACTTGAGATATACTAATGACTGTGTGGATGATGATGAATTGTGTTTTTTCAAGAGCATTAGGAAGAAAGAAGACTTAAAGCAGTAACTGTGAGACATGTAAGTTTATGTGCAATGGTGAAATTAATATGTTAAAGAATGCAGCAAAATTCTCAGGAGTGTAACAGCTGAAGATATTCATCCTCTTTTCTTCCCACACTCTTTCAGACAAGCAAAAAACCCGATAAACAGATCCAAAAGTTTTGAGGACAATAATCACTCAGTTGGGCTTAAACTGGCTGTTTAGAAGAGATATGTTCTCCAAAAGGTCTAGAAAAAAGCCTTTTTTACACTCCAACAGGTAGAGGAATGTCTGAAGGCTACTTTAAAAAAAAAAAAAGCAAGCTGAATTTCAATTTTTGTTGAGGCTGACATTCTATTTTTCATCTGTTATTTTCCTTAGAAACAGTTTAAACATAACATTTTTGCCAATAGCATGGCTGTGAATGTGGCCTTTCCATAAAGTGTTAGTACAAAAAGACACCGATAATGGTTTCCTCTGTTTTTCCTTACTCGTCGATTGAATTATGGAAAGACATCTTTATAGCAAAAGGAACAGAAAGTAGAAAAGTTGTCCAACTTTGACCAGCTTCTGAAGGAACCATGTTTTTATTTTGCAATTGCATATCCATGCTTATTAAGGGCACTGCTGAAATGTCTATTGACATTACGAAGGACATAACTGGGCATGAACTGGAAATGAAAATACACATCACGTTGCATTGTTGAGTAGAATTGCCAGTGATTTCTACCAAGTGTTACAGTGTGTTCCTATTCTTCATTTCAAAACAGGTTTCTAGAGGACAAATTAATGCTGTGATCTAAACAAACACAGTAACTGCACATCAGATGAAAAAAAAAATATTTTGAGCAACTGTGCAATAGGGAACAAGGACCAATGGGTTCTAAATGATCTAAATAAGCCCATCCAGTTTCTGTGAATGGGATGTAACAAAGATATGTCTCTAGACTCAGAATCTGCAGATACAACTGCAAGAACTGCTAAATTGCTCAGCTGGATGACGCTATTTGGAATGAATCAAGGAAGCCATCAGAAAACATGAGTCCACTACAACAAATGACCTGAAGCTCCAGGAGCAATTGTACAAGGAAATTTGTGGTCGTCGATCTCTTTTCTGTCTCCGAGACAGTGGTGAAAACTGCAGCTTAGAGCTTACTCCCCCATCAATTCCAGGTATCTCCACACTGAAGATGTGTCTTGTGCCGTTTCTGCTGGGACTGTAGCTACTTTTGTTGGACTAATGCAAAGTCGTGTAGCTCAAAAAAGCCATCGTAGCTTACATAAGATTTGACAGATGACACTGTGTGCTATTAAGGTAAGGATAAAATGCAGAATAACTTTTCCTTTGGCAAACAGTTTGCTGCCTTGGTCTTAGAGTTTCTCACCACCCAACTTTTTTGAGGCAAAATATCGCAGACTGTCAAAAGAAGAAAAAGATCTTCAACCATAGCCTTCAAAGGAAGACTACGTAGTTGTTGTTTTGCTATTTAGGCCTGCCTCTGCAAACTAAGACAATTATTCTGTTTAAAGGCTGAGTCTTAAGTGAAATTAATTTGATGAAATATAAACTTTTGCAGTGAATACATCAAGGTCTGTGGTAGTCATGTAGAACAACGTTCATCTCACCAAGGTTTGGACATACATACTGTAGATATTTATAATGAAATATTTAACATAACATCTCTAAAGCCAATGCAGAGAAAAATGCACTTTCAAGGCACAGTTCTTGCCTGCTATAGATGCCTCTTTAAGAGGAGGTGACTCCTGTTGTAAACCCCGTAAGTATGTACTGAATGCATCTATTGATGTATATAATGACTAGCTTAAAGTTATGAGTTAACTGCAATGATGACATCTATTTTTAGTTGAATTAATTCCACACCTACGTTCCTCTTATTGTCAATAAAGAGAAACAGGCATTTACAAGGACACATCATCTATCCCTAAGGAAGGCCTTGTCACACCCTAAGTCTCACTACTGAGTACAAAGGAAATCTGGACTGAGTTTGTCATATAAATTACTGCACTGTTGCCTTGTAAATTTTAGATTAGAGGAATCCCATCTCTTTGGCCAGAACTCAGTCATGAATATGTAGAAAAAATAATCATGACAATATTTCAACTAGAAGGTTAAAGAACAAACCATGAGGATACAGGATGCCATTAGTAATGGAATGCTTAATATACCTCATGTTTAATAAACCAGAGTATCTATTTTATCAAAAGGATGCTAAACATAGTTAACATTTGACTTTCAGGAACCTCGGTAATCTCCCTGACAGATACTTTGTCAAAGTGTAGGATCCCTTTCAAAGACCTGAATACCTAAACACAAGAATTGATTAGGGCTTTTTAATTTTCCCATGCATAAATCACATCTTCAGACTAAGGACTTGAAAAGCAGTGGAAGGTTACTGAGACTTTCATATTTTAACACAAAAAATAAGGTTTAATTATGTTTATTGGAAGTGTACAGAACTTTTTTGGGCTCCTGTTTAGGTTGAGCTCTTCTTGCTGTCGACGAGGTAGAGGATTTCACCTTAGAGAGTTGTCAGTCTGACATCCTTCTGAAGCACTGCACTTAATGTGAAATTTATTTCTCTGCAAAGGCCTGGTATGAAGTCTACGCTTCATCCAGTTTTAGATTAAGTAGTAAACATCATATTTCAAACTAGCTCCTCCTAAATGTAGGTCCTAGATTCACTTAACTGTTCTTAGACTTCAAGCTCCTCTCAATCTAAATATGGACTTGCTGACTGTTCTTCTGTTCTCTTTTACCTGCTTTTGCACAATGCCAGTCTGTTGACTGAATCTTTTGAGCATCTTCCTTGGTCTATTTCTTAAATACCTTGAGGAGATGTGAAATCACAGAGAAAATTTATTTTTATGTTTTAAATGTTTTTTCCTAGCTAAGAAGCATAAGAAAATATGCAGCTGTAAGTTACAAAACAACCTTTTATCCTTAATAGCGTCAAAAGTAACTACTAGGTATTCTTCAGCAAAATGTGTCCAGTTCTGGGCTCCCCAGCTCAAGAAGGACAGGGAACTGCTGGAGAGGGTGCAGCATAGGGCTACCAAGATGATGAGGGGACTGGAACACCTCTCTTATGAGGAAAGACTGAGGGAATTGGGTCTGTTTAGTCTGGAAAAGAGACGGCTGAGGGGTGACCTTATTAATGCGTACAAATACTTAAAGGGTGGGTGTCAGGAGGATGGGGCCAGGCTCTTCTCAATGGTGCCCGGCAACAGGACAAGAGGTAATGGGTACAAACTTGAGTATAGGAAGTTCCATCTCAACATGAGGAGGAACTTCTTTCCTTTGAGGGTGGCAGAGCACTGGCACAGGCTGCCCAGAGAGGTGGTTGAGTCTCCATCTCTGGAGACATTCAAAACCCACCTGGCCGCGTTCCTGTGCAACCTGCTCTAAGGTGACCCTGCTCTGGCAGGGGGGTTGGACTAGATGATCTCCAGAGGTCCCTTCCAACCCTATGAGTCTATGATTCTATGATTCTAAAATGGAGGGGTTGGATCTCCGTGGCAGGTCATCTCTGAGAGTGTTGATTTGCACTCATAAGTCTTCTGTGAAATTCAGGGCATATTTCATCAGGAAACATAATGTATAATAGATTTCTGAAAGGTACACCTCATCTAAACGAAACCTGTGGGCTTCTTGTATGAGTAACAGAGAGTGAGGTCCACTATGAGCAAGTGATTAATTCACATGTCTATAGATTAAATAGCATTATTCACTTTTCTAGATGCCTTACTCTCGTTAGGCAAATCTTTTACAATGACTTCTGACTAGACACATAATATTTTGATACGAGGTTAACCATAGACTTTCCTCACTCCCAGATATATACTAACACAACTTCACTCAGTTCAGTGGACATAAGACGTTTTACACAGGGTGAGAGTCTTATTCACTCAGTCCTGCCCTGCCCCTGTTCTATCAAACAGGTGAAACATTTACTCTCAGTGTGACCAGTGTTCACCTCTTTGCTGTATAATAAAAAGTAACTATTAATAGTTTCTATACAGACACTACCTAAAACCATAAATAACATCAGCCATAATTACAATTTTTTTTACAAAAAAAATAACCTTAAAATCCTTGATAGGTGTGCATCGGCAAAAGCACAGAACAACAAAAAGATCTACATGCAACAAGAACTAAATGAATGCTTGCTTTCTGGTTATTACCCCTCTGCTAATATCCATTCATTTACTTGCAACATGCGTCATACAAACACAGTAACGTCACAGGATTGCGTACACTTACAGGGTAATGGTTGATAGTTCTGACATCTTGCAAGAGTGCTGGTTAGCCCTCTTAGGCTTACAGTAGCATTTCTGAACGCAGCTGCTAAATATGACAAGATTAGCATTTTTTTCAGCATATTGTGAACAGGCCAAGGTAGGTCACTTTCAACACATTTCATGAGACACGTCACAAAGATGAAAAGCGGACATGACAGAATGAAATTACAGCACAAACCAGCTGCTTGACTGAAGCAAAAATAAACAAAAAATAATTAAAATGCACTGGGTGCCGCTGGCAATTGTGATGTGTTGATTCACAGACGAACCAAGGATTGAACAACCTGGAGGCAGGCGGGCAGCGTTACGCATCCAAAGTACACATGACCTTTGCAGTCTGGTATTGTACAGAGGGTAACAGAACAATATATTAAATGAAAGTTGACTGCACGCTTGTGGAGAACAATTAGATAGTAACATGAATTTGTAGGATGGAGATTAATCTAAGATGGATTTGCATCAGATGTTCCTCATTTTCATGTCTGAGTACCCAAGGCAGTGTAGATCCCATCTTTTTAGTGAAGAGTACTAGAAAGGACACCAAAGCACTTTTTCACCCAGGTTCCTTTATGCATGGGGAGGGGAGTTCAGTATGGAAACTGCACATCTGACTGGTAATTCAGAGGTACTCCTTATTTTTTGTCACATACTCTAAAAGACAGGTGTGGTCATAAAAGCAGTAGGCACAAGTACTATGGACCAGGACCATTATCTCTAGATTCTAGAAAAAGCTGCTATGGAGAATGGGATGTTTGCATTTGCAACCAGCTAGAGAGAGGTTAGTTCAAATTGGCTGGCAAGAAGGGTAATCTGAAACAACGTGGGAAGGCATTTTGGGGGATCTGAGGGATGGAGCCTTTGTATCTGTTACGTAGGCTGAAAAACATGAGAATTAAAAATAATAATTTCTTGTTGACTTTCGAGGGGAGATTTTTTGTTTGGTTTTATTTTCAACATATGGTTGGTTTGGTGGGGTTCACCTCAGAGAAGGTGAGATATTTACAGTACAGGTGTCTAAGTAAATTGGGCATCCTTGGTCCCTTGAGAATTGTCAGAGGGAATATGTAAACAAGAGAGAAATAAACACTTATTGGTCAGAGTATATCTGACTTATTTTAGATTTCCACTTTAGGACAGGATGAATGGCACACCAAACACCACTGACTACTCTGACTAAATCTCCGTTGACTATAAAGTATGATATAGTGATATAAAGGATAATAGGCAATTGCCCACAAGACAAACATCAAACTTTATTCAAACAAACCAAACTTTGGTTTGGTTGTTCTGCTAATACGCGCCGTCTATATTTTGTGTTCACCTAGCCATAGATGGAAGATGCAGTTTATAAACTGAACAGTGAAATAGAATAAATTGAAAACAGATTAAATTTCTTCCTACTGTTAACTCCTTTAAGCCAATTCCATTTACTACAGGGTTTTTTTTGTTTTGTTTTGCTTCCTTTTGGTTAATCACAACCTGACTGCTGTGTTGTTATTAAAGATTATAGCGTAAGAGCTGGAAAGAGTACAGTATTGTGGCATGCACACATCCAGAAAACAGAAATAGTAATCATGTTTCAACTTCCACAATTAATGTAATTTCTTGGATGATGCTAAGGAATTAAATATAAAAATGATTGGTTTTTTTACAGTATCACTGTTGAGATAAAGTTTTGCACCACTTCTGTTCTTCACAGGGCTGAGTTGTGCATTAACTGTCAGCTAAGACTGATCAAAAACAAGGAGGGAAGTTTTAGAGACAGTTTTACTATTTTTTGCTATGGCTGAGAATTTCAGAAGCGACTATGGATTTTGAGTGTCTCACTCGTTTTTTTGATCACCTGATCTGAAACACATTTTATCAGACCAATTTTTACCACAAGAGGGCTGCTCAGCAAGTCTTGAAAACCAGTGCTTATGATGGCATTTTAAGGTACCTAACCTGAAAATGAACATCTAAAAATCAATAATCACTTTGAAAACTCCTAGTCATGGGGCATTTTAGTGGGTTGTGTTCTTCAATGACATGCTTAATTTTGCCGTGGTAATCTTGACAAAAAGAATCCCCACCCATTTTTCCTTTAAACTTAGCTTATGCTTATGCTGCATAAAAAAGCTTATGCTTTATATAAAAAAAGCTTAAAGCTCGTGCTGGTTTTAACTGGCAGGGATTGATTTTCATTATAGGTTTTTCTAGCGAGTAGAACTGACACGACAGCACTTGATATTTGCTAGAATTCTCAAAAAGGACAGACTTGATTTTGAAAATAAATAGTATCTAAGAATTAACTCCTACTCCCCACCCAATGAGGGGACGTTTTCTACCACATGGGCTTGTGATGGAAAACTTTTCTAGCACTTCTTACGAAAGCATTAATACTTTAGTTCCGTTGCCTTTTTTCCCGCCATCCTGTCTAATTTAGGTAGAATCATCTCTCTGATGTTAGATATTGTAAAGTGACCCAAAACTTTAGTTTTAGTGTACAGAATTGATAGAAGCTTTCTTTTCTTTTTTGCCATCCCCCATTTTTCTTTTATTTAGCCTTTATTTATATATATATAGTTATTTAGTTATTGTTAAATTAGAAACATTGGAGGAAGGAAAGGGAGAAAGAGAGAAGAGACAGAGGAGTCAGGAACCAGAAAGAAATGAGAAGGAGGAAAAAATAGCCAAATAAGAGAAAATTAATATAAATGTGGTTATGGATACCAAAACACTACATGAATTAGGGCAGGATCCTCAAATCTCTGTAGGCACACACAGAATGGAATTGGTCACATCTAACTAAATGGATCTAAGACAAATTTAAACTGAACTGTCACCTTTAACTCACTCAATCATGGAAAGAAATGGGCACTTCCATAGGCTGAGCTGACCTGTGCAACAGAGGTATCTAAGACATATGGGATGCATTGTCTTACGGAGGTGCCCTGGTCTCCCAGTTTGACCATAGACGACGACTAGACTGCTTTGATTAAATACGAGACTTTAGACAGCTAAAGGCAAACAAGCCGAGTCTCACCGCAATTGTCCTGTGCATGGACTGCAGCTGCATCTGGGAGGAAGAGGGAGGGTGCTAGGGTGGAAGGGGAAAGAAAAAGTTAAACATTCCCAGGATTAAATGAGTGATGTATGATGTGGCTGAAGACCATCTTGTCAGACTGAACACTTTGACGTCTGGCAAGTTAATGCAAATGAGAGAGTACACAAATTTGAGGCAAAAGTAGTTGCAATTCAGTTCTAAAGACTTTGTAGGCTTCTCAGAGGTTCTTAAGAGAAGTAAAGTGAGCATGCTGATTCAGGGCAATGAAGTTACACTCTACTACCAAGGCCAGGTAGATCCATAATGAAAAAGATCAGGGTTCTGGGTTTAGGTCACTAATAGCACACAGGGAATGACAGAGTTTGTGGGATGTCTCTGAATATGCTGAAGGACAATCCTTTGGGAAACACAATTTGGTTCATACAAATTAAAACTGTGCCTCATTAAGAATCTTTGTACACCCTGCTCAAGTAATTCTACGTAAACTCACTACAAATAGGATTGGCAACCATATAAGTAGTAGGAAAAGGAATGCTGAAACAAATCAATGAAATAAAGTACTGAAAATGCAGTAAAAAGTTAACCAAAGTGAAAGTAGAAAGATTGGGAGAGAGAGAAAAAAATTGAAAAATGGAGCCATACCATCTATTATTTATGCTACATGTCTACTCACCTACAGCTGATATTGCTATAGATTGGAGGGCTTCTTTTCCTTGCTACTCAGTAGCTAAGGATTTCCCAAAGCTAGACTTGTTTCCTGGCCAAAACACCAACTAAGTTTACAAAACTCCTGGATTTACAGATCAGATGTAAACAGTTTGGAAAACTGAACTCATTCTGTGAGCAGAAAACACAATCCCATCCTGCTGCAATGACTATGGGTCCTGATCAACTGTGTGCAAATAGAGTCATTCACCCCTCTCATCCTAGCACAGAACAGGCATGGGTGTTTCTCAGCAAAGTTGTTACTTAGTTCCACCTTATCTAATTTTCGAAGTTAACAATATAACTGTATGCCTTTTACCTTGTCATCCCATGCTAGTTCATCAGTCAGTGGTGAGAAGCGGACCATAAAGTTAGATTTATCTGACCCATTTTAAACAACTTGTTTAGAATGAAGTAAGGATTTTATTCTCTGGACTGACTTGGTAGATCTCTACTGACTGTGAAAGGAACCCAGCATGACTATTTTATTAAATCAGGTGGATTAAATCCTATGCCGTCTTGCTACAAGTACAATTATTGTGCTTTTCATTAAAAAGGAAACTTTGTTTCTCTTGTCTT
>VYZM01004365.1:40883-54624 GCA_013398915.1 Dromas ardeola | reverse complement strand
AAAAAAAAAAAATCTGATTTTATAATTCTATCGGTGGACTTAAATAGCATGTGAGAAATGAATTCAGCGAATTCAGAAATTAATTCAGATAGTGTTATCTATTAAGTTCTGTTGAACTGAAATTTTTCAGATGAAGTTTTGGCTTAGAAAAGAAAAACGTCCCAAGGCTAAAGTTGGTACTAAACCATCTCTCAGCTGGTCAGAATAAGCAAACATTTTATTTTTGTCCAGTTATCTTGGTAAAAGATCACACTTATGTATTTTCATTGTTGAGGTTTTTTTGTTCATTTGTTTGTCTGTTTTGTTAAAGTATCTTTATGTGTAGCACAATGTTTCTACACTTAGAAACTGGAAACAAAGTGATAGTTCCTTTTCCGCCTGGTGGCTTTTGAAGAAAACCTACTTACTGTGTGCTGTGTGTTCTGCTGACATTATTTTACCTTATGTTAATCATTAAGCATTCTCTGAAGTAGTATCAGGACCGTAACCTTCTTCATTCAGAGCCATTTTAATTTTGAATAATTTTCTATAAAATTAACAATGTGATGTTGGGAAACTTTAAAGGCCTTGTTGGATATTGTTATATTTCATTTTTTTATAAATATAAAAAGACAGGACAGTGGAGTGTGAACCAGTACAGGCTGCACTACAACCTTCCAGATGGACATTTTGCTTCTCTTTTTTTTTGTTTTTACTACTGCCCATCAGGATGCACGGTCTGCTTGTTTGGCTGGTTTGTGGCAAGCAGGCTCACTGCTTTTATAGGATTTTCTGAAGTGGCACTTGGCTTGCTCTAGCTCTTTTTTTTTTTTTTCCTATTTTTTAGTGTGTTTGCTGAACTTAAAAAACAATTTACACAGCCTTTCTGATAGAATGACATATTCCCACAGTTGGTTGCACATGTCCCCCTAAAGCAATGCAAAAAAAAGATGCATTCTGATAATGAGATAAAATATTATTTCCTTATGTTTAAACACAATTTCCTGTATTTCAGTTTGTAGTTTAGGAAATCTGTGTCCATTGCCTCCCATCCTGTCACTGGGGACCACTGAGAAGACCTGGCTTCCCATTTTAGTCCCCCCCCATCAGGTGTTTATACAAATTGCTAAGATCCCTCTTTGCCTTCTCTGCTCCAGACTGAACAGTTCTAGCTCTCTCAGCCTTTCCTTACATGAAAGATGCTCCAGTCTCTTACTCATCTGAGTGGCCATTCACTGGACTTACTGTAGTATGTACCTGTCTCTCTTGTACTGGGGAGCTGAGAACAGGGCATGGTTAGACTACAGACCTCAAAGACCCACCTGTTCTTTTGTTTTTCCTGCCAAAGGTCTAAAGACATACTTGATGGTTGAACCAGAGATATCAAAAAGCTGGGGGGAGGGAGGAGAGAGATGGGGGAATTGTACTTATAATGGCTAATCAGTGGGATTTTTTTTAGGATGACTGAACACTTCGCATGAAGGATATTTGTCTATTCTTCCATAAACAGACAGAAACATTCACATGCACACACTCCTATATTCGATTAAAGCTTGGATTAGCACTTTAATGCACTGAAATGAATTAATGCAAAAGGTGAGCTTGTATAATATAACATAAAGTATTTCTAAGCAGCAGGTTTTCCCTCAGGAAAAGGTTGAAAGAACTGGATTATTTAAAAGCGATAAAAACACCCTGGAAGTCATAAAAGAGTATATGAAGAAAGATTTTCCTTAACATAAGGATGGAAGTAATAGAGCAGTTGCAAATACAGGCATCTGCTTTCTTCACCCAAGCGACAGCTTATATTCCACTCTTTTACTCTTCAAAAGTTCTGATCAAACTGTGGAGTAATGAATTTTAGCTGCCTGTAGGATTCTGAATCTGTTGCATTGATTGTGCTATATAGCAGGATACACATTTAGAATGCATAGCTGCAGATACTGTAGGTCAGATAGAAAGTGATCTAAATATTAGATGTGTTTTAGTAGCCAAAAAGTTTCCTTCTTGTCAGGGAGCTGGCTGGATTATCAGTGTCTTCAGCAGTGGAGAACATGCTTTCCTGCTGATTATATACCAGCTGGTCTTCTGTGCTAGTGGTAGGTCCACCAAACTCTTGCTAGGAGAGATTGTATTTTCATGTGTGATATCTGGGTTATGAAAAGTTTCAGAGTCGGATCATCCGTGGCTTCAGTTTAAGTGATCTGTCCGTGCTTTCTGTCAGCAGCATGCCAAGTCTGAATAAAAGGTGTGGTAAACAACAGCGTTTAGATGTTATTTTTCATGCGTTCCCTCTTCTAAAAGAGGCTTTTTATTTTATCTCAGTCTGTTGTTTGAGTCACAAATAAATGTGGGACAATTGGTCAGACTGTATATATATATACATCTGTTCCATTTGCTGCAGGCCTTCTATAATATCATTTTAATTTAGTGAACAGCTTGAGGCATTTGATTAAACATCTGATACTTACTTTTAGGTTCACATGCCAGATAGCTGAAAGTTTTGGGTGGGAATTCTGAAGGTACTAGTATTAGTTGCTGGGATACTACTGACTTGTAATGGGAGGTAGAACTCTACTATACTATATGCACCCCGTGTTTTCAGAGCATTAACCATTTAGTCTTAAAGTTAATAAGAAAATAGTCAACCCATCAATTAACTGATGGTGATAGCAAATGTTCCTTTGAAAGTGTGGATGAGATGAAAAATTTATGAAACAGCTAGCTCTACAAGAAAATAGGGGAGTGAACCATTTTTGTTTGTCACAGATAAATGTTTCTCTTTCAGAGCTGGAGGACCATACTATGATTGCAAGACCCTGGCTGGGCTACAGTATTTTAGATGACAGGCTCAAGATGTGGCTGAGGGTTTTTCCAGTTGGAAGCACTGTGATAAACAGGAGTAGGGCAAACTAAGCTGTATATTCAGTCCTGTAGATGTACTGTGGAAGTCAGAAGATGGCAGTCTTCACTCACTGTTGAAATCGCTGCATAGCTAACCCTAATGATGCGAACACTTGAAAAATGAAGAATAAAATGAATATGCATCTTCCTCTGTATTTTTAGTTGTTAAATTTTAATTTCAAGTGCATCTTGATAATGCAAAGTTGGCAGCTTTTTATTTTTTTCTCAGAAATCATTCATGACGAGGGCAACTAAAACATTATTTAATATTCCCTGATTCAAACAAGAACAAAAATATTTTTACTGTAAAGAAAGTTCTAAAAGCTGTCTAAATCATCTAAAAAAAGGCATAGATGAGCATAGACAAACATGTGTCCAAAAGGAGAATCGACAGAGGCTGCTCAGCTATTGTGTATGCCTGGAGGCACCTAAACCACAGAATCTGATTGCATCCTCCTTCTGTTCATGTCAAAAATCTCCTCATGTAAGCAACAAAGAATTTAATACCTTTTCAAGCCACACCGGGATCCAGGAATTACAAAGAAATGGGTCACCATTCCCTGAAGGCTTGATCCAATAGGTGAATGTTGAACATGCCTGGTATGCACAGTAGAGTCTTTAATGTCAGCTGCCTGTTATATCCTACTGATCAGTGCTTATTTGCAGGCAAATTTAGCCTTGAGTCACCCTCACACTGAGAGGAACTGAGTGTTTATCTTACCCATCCTGGGATGCAAAGCAAGAAGGTGCAAGCTGCTCCTCTACCCCTCTGGGTTAAGGCATTTCATCATCCATAGGAATTTTTCTTTTAGGGTCATCTCATAAGAAGCCAAAATGTCTTCTTACTTTAGAAAGTTCTAATTGTGATGATGCAAAATGCATAAATTTCTTGCAAAAAATTTGGAAAGTAAGAAACCACCCACTGCTGGTTAAGATGTGAAGTGGATGGGAAGTCCTGGGATCACAGTGAGCCACGTCACATTCAACTTTGGTACTCCCCTCTTGTGTCTCACCTGTCAGTAACATTTAAGGACCTGTCCTCCTAAAAACAGTTGATTTTCAGCTCTTTCTTTTAAGAGTTTTTGTCTCAGCTAGCATGCTTCCTATCCATCATACAGAACTTTTTTTTTTCTTCTCATTACTGACATATGTAAGTGCAAGCAGATAGAGTACAGCTGAGCTCTTGGTTTTGTATTCCTATCTGACATCCAACCATTTAAAAACTTGGGCTTAAAAGGGTTTACATTTGAAAATGTTGTTGATTCTGGTCCTAGTATATAGGAACCAAATAGTACTATCTCTATTTTTAGTTTGTAACTCCAGTTCTGTAAAGACTTGATTAGGAGTTTAGCTTTAAATACAGGAAGACTTCTTACATGTTAAGTTAAATGAGCTATCTGAACATGCTTAGCAAAAATTTTAGGCCTTCCTCATGCTTACAGCCTCCAGTTTGCGCTTTTAGAAATAATACATTGGATGAATAGCTATTGAAATGCAGCTCCATTGACTTCAGCAGAGACACACTAATTTTAATCAACCAAAAATCCCAGATGTCAGATGTTACAAGCTTTTTGGCTTTTAAAATCAGTTTAATATTAAATATTAAGAAGTTTTCTATGACTAATGTTGAGAAAATGAAGAAACATACCTTAGTTACAGTAATATTTTGATTACTAAAAGTACCTGTTGTAACTAATAATCACACTATGGTTCTTGCAGACAGCTTTGATTGCAAATGAAACTGGAAAGATAATAACTTTAGGTTTGAGTAAATTTGAAGTTAGGAAAGCAATACCTTCTTGACAATTCTGTTAAGGCTTAGTATCAACAAATGCATTGCACCTAATGCTCTGTACAATGAGAGTTACAATGTCTCACTTGTAAAAATTTGGCAGCAGCATAATTCACTATTTATTTATTTATTTAAATTATAAAGGAACTCTCTTATTTGTTATGCAAATAGTATTTTTCAAAAATGTGTTTGAAGTTATTTAGCAGGGAAAAACAAATAATAGTAAGTAACATTTTAAACCAGAAAATTATTAGCATGAAGGCAAAATAATATCCAGTAGAAAATGTATGTTTATGGATATTTTATACTTTAATTTATATGTTTTATTGTAAACAGAATGTTTTGTGTTAAAAAAAACAACAAAAAACCAAACAACAAAACAGTTTAAGATTGATTTTAGCTACTACTTAGATTAAATATTTATCCCTTCACATGAGTCAGCTAACGTTCCTGGACAAGTAGCTATCAGCCACAAAAGCTATTTTGTTCCATAAAAATATTTCACTTTAGTATTTTAAACCCTTCTAATTATTTATTTATATTGATTTCTTATAAAGTAAACATTGTCTAAAAAAAATCCACTTTTAACAGAAGAATTAAAAGTTTCATTTAAACAATTTAGAACTTGAAAAGCCTTCCTCCCTCCTCCATAAACAACAGAAACTTTTTCATATAAATTTTTCCTTTGACAAACTATAATTCTAAAAAACGTTTTTGAACAAAGCTCACAGAGTGGAAATTATCACTCTTATGCAACTGCAGAATGTGTAGATAGATATCATATAAGTGCATAAGTAAATATTTTTGATGTTGATATCATGACTTGATAATATAGACCTATGATTAGCTTTTTGAATATGGAATTGGTTGTTTCTATGGTTTTTTGTGGTTCGTCTTTTATGGTTCGGCTATGTTTTTATGGTTCAACACTCGCACATGTAGCTCACCGTGTATCTAGTTCAAAAGGTCAGATGTTTAAGTCTCATTCTTCTTAGGATGACCACTTTTGAGTGAAATTATGTCTTGAAAAAATAGGAATTGGCACCCTCAGACAAAAGTTTTTTTCTGACCTCTACCAGTGACTATTTCATAATAGATGAGCAGGTAGCCTTATGGACTTGCAGGGCTGAGTTAGCTGCTTTGCTAAGTTAAAATACTTTCCAACTTGTTCTTTTGCTCACCTCCAAAACTAAAGTACACTTTTGAAGTTGTGTAAGTTCCATTAACTATTAATCCTCCAGTTTTTGCCCTCTTATTATTGGGAAGAGTATATCTTCTTGTCTGATTCTGCTATCTGAAGCATCCTTCTTATACAGCTTGAGTCAAGTATGTTGAGGAAGCTTGGAGCACCACTAATTCAAGACAAGAGTGCAACTGTTGGTTAAAAGTGGTAAAATCATTCATCATTGTGGCTGCCCATAATAAAACATCAAACATCCTGAAGACTATTTCTGCCACCGGCCACAAAAGGTTGCTGTTTCAGTGTAAGGCAAAGATGCAGAAGGAATTGCTGAGTCACCTTTGAAGGGTTTTATAATATAGAGAAGAGTATGATAATTACACAAAATCTTGTAGGGAAGATATCTGTCAGGATCCTCCAAAAACCTAGCATGCTTCATGTAGTGATACTTTACAGTGGGCATTATCCCTCTTGTTTTAATACTGTCTTGTTCAAAACAGCTAGCGTTTTGTTTAAATAAGTACTTCACAGTGAAAAGATCCATGCCTGATCATCTCACTCACAGAAACCTTAGTTCAGAATATCTTGAAACAGGTAGCACCATGTCCTGACTGACATTTTCTTCAATTAAAATTTTCTTTAGTGTTTAAAACTGTAAAATTACAGAACAGTTTGATTTTTTTTTTCCTTTCCACATTCTGAACTTTTTGAATTAAACTTGGCTTTAAAAACTTGCAATGAATAATTTGGGGTATTATTTTAAATTTAAAAATGAACCTAATATGATTTGAAGTTTTTTTTTCCATGACTAGTATTTTCCAAATTGAATATCTCTGTTGTGTGACATATTTTTGGTTAGAATTTGTATTTCTGATTTGAATCAGTTATGAATATAGAACATCACATTTTCAGAATTTGTTGTCTACAGTTATACTACACTACTTTTAAGAGTTCATCTTATGTGACTGTGTTATCAATGAATTTATTTCTCAAAATGAATGTGCAGAAACTTACAAGACATGCATTTATTGTATTTGGATTATGTTATTGTTGAAAGTAAACTGTACCCAGATAAATGAATTGTCTTCCATTAAATATTTTTTTGTTGAGTGCTATATTCCATGACAAAATTCCCCATTAAACTATATTTGCCTGATTAGGCAGTCTGGTACCATATTGATAAACAGTGCATAAACACAGTGATAGTCTGAGATTAGGGAGACTGATTACCAGTTCGTTGCTCAAGTTTTGTGCTGGTGAAACTCTATCGATATAATCGCTTTGTTTAGAAGTGGCGTGTGTGTGTATTAGGTGTTCAAGAGATCTAAATTCCAAGGTTGTTACACCCTTTGAATTACTAACTTACCTGTTGAAAGCTCTCAGCACTCTCCATAAAATATTCTTGTCCAATTTCCAAGAATGCTAAAGTACAGAAATCTAATTTTAGAGAACGCCAGTTCTTTTTGTGGGTTTTCTCAACTGAAAGACTAATCTGGCAAGGACTCTGACACTTTCCATGTCACTTAATCCCACTGAGTAGGTGGAGATGGAAACTGTGCAGAGGAACGGGTCTCGATTTCACATAGTGAGGGGTGGTTTTTTAGGTTGTCTGTGTATTTAACAGAAGAGAAAATGGGAGTTTTCATTTATGAAAGGTCATAACTGGGCTATTATTGTCCAGCAAGACCCATGTTTTTCATCATTTTATAGAATGTTTTGTGAAAGCTGCTTTTGCAAGTCTTTCTGACCTTGTTTTAGCAGGTATTTTTTTATAAATTTACACAAATTTTTACACACATTGATTTTAAAAGTCCTACTCACCCCGATTCCTTATTTGTGAAGGAAATTTTTGTCTAAGTGCACACCTTCAGTCATAAATGTGAGATGACAGAGTAGAAAGATGAAGGAGAAGCACAACTTTTCTTACTCATCTGTATAAGAAATGCCTATAGAATTCCTATGAGCTGATTTGCAGGTAAGTCCTTGTTTGACATGTCTTAAAACCTTATTGTAGTTTTGACCTACAGAAGTCATATAAACACAGAGGAAACAGCCTCAAGTTGTACCAGGGGAGGTTTAGATTGGATATTAGGAGAAATTTTTACTCTGAAAGGGTTATTAAGCATTGGAACAGGCTGCCCAGGGAAGTGGTTGAGTCACCATCCCTGGGGTATTTAAAAGATGGATAGACGTAGTGCTTAGAGATATGGTTTAGTGATGGGTTTTGTCAGTGTTAGGTTTATAGTTGGACTCAGTGATCTGAAAAGTCCCTTCCAACCTAGGTGATTCTATGATTCCATGATTCTATATCTTCTTTGATTGCTTTTAATTTCAGAATTTATATAACTTTTTTCCCACAAAGTGATTCAGAACATAATTTAGAGGATTAAGCACAATCACGCAGTAACTACAGAAAGTCCACAATTGTCCCTTTCAGCTCTTCGTATTGTATCTTGATATCTTTTAAATACACTGGTGCTAAAACCACAGCAATGAAAATGCCTTTGTCTTTCAAAACAAATGGGATCCTCAAAGCAATGAGATTTCTGTCTTCAGGTAGCTGACCCACCTCTTGTCCATGCACTGAAGTAGCCAAATTTAGCTATTATTTGGTGGCATGTCAAAAGGGATCTTGCCTTACCCACTGCAGCTAGTTGGGTTGTAGATCTCAGTATAATAACTAAAAAACAATTTTTCGAATCCTTCTCTCCTCTCAATATTTTCACTTCTCCCTGCCAGTGCACTGAGGAGAAACTGAAAGTTGTGTTTTAAAGTTGCTGTTTATAGAAGCTCCTTGTATCTTGACAAGTTTAGTGAGGGCAAAGAGACGCAGTGCTCAGGTGACCAGGCTTCTTTCTTCTAGAGTGGTAAACAGCTTAATGGGGAGGTCCCTGCTCCATGATGTGAGGGTGTGCACCTAAATCTGTATGCTGTCATCTCTTCACGTCCCTAGTGCCTACGCAAACCACTTGGCCATTGTCACCTAGTTGTGGGAAAGGGTTTTACACTGTAGAAATAATTAAATCCCATTTGAAAATAGGACATAAAGCTACATTTTCCTGCCGCTTTAAAGTTCTCTAACCTCTTGGCCTATGGCATCATTCTCTTTCTGCCCTACTAGGTATTTCATTGGTTACATAATACTGTCCAAACGCAGGCAATTCAAATCATTAAATATGTGCCCTACTACTTGGCCACTCTGGCCTTTTAATCAGTAATTTCAGCATCTCAGTTGCCCCATGAATTGTCTTTTTAAGCTAGGAAGCCCACAAAAAGAGTATGTGTATGAAAAATTGCCATTGTCACCCAAAAACCCCTTCAAAACTACACCAAAAAATCCTCAATGCCTCTAAAAGTATGGCAAGAATATGTGTTCTTGTCATACTAAATTTGAGAAATTCTACTTATCTTAAGACGTTCTATTGTCCAGATTCACACTGCGGAAACTCAGTATAAGTTCGCTAGCAATTTGCCTTTGCCAGTTTATTTTCTGGCTATTACATCTTTGTATAGCTAAACTATCTGTATTTGTTTGCTTGCCTGCTTCTTGGCGTTAAATACTATGCACTCTATGTCAGTAATAGTTTGTCGCTGACAGGTATGTATACCATCTCTTCTCCAGTTAGATTAGTACACATGGCATACAAGTACTATGAAAGTGAGGCATACTTGCAAATGGAGTTCCCCTGCCAAAGCAAAGGCAAACTGCCTAGGACGTGACATCCCTTATTCAAAACTACAATACAATTAACATTGCTAAATACGTCTTTTATAATCATAGACTCACAGATTACTATTATTTAGTACTATGTACTACAATTTAGTATTATATAAACCTCAGAAAAATTATTGAGACACCGCCCCACCCTGCCATGTTTATCCAAGTAAGGAACAGTTTATCTTGGTTACTTTTAGATGGGTAACCAAAAAAAATCAAAAAAGACAAAAAATAATTCTTTTGATGGCTAGTCTGCTTAAAATAAATGAGACCTATTTGGAGACAGCACACAATGTTTGGATCAACATTGCTACATGATGCTGATATATGGAAACCTGCTAAAATTATGACAAGAAAATATGAATTTATGTGCATATGTACTTGCATATGCTTGCACGTGTTTCATTAATACAAAATAACCATTGGCATATAAGCATAAGTTAACAGTAGGAGAATAACTTAAAGTTCACTTGCAGAAGAGGATATGTGGGAGTTCAGTCCACTCACACCATCTAATTCTGGCTCTTCCATACCTTGGTCTTTGTAAAACTAAAGTCTTTATAAAACTGAAGTCTTTATTAATGTGATCACTCACTACTTTTAAAACAATGCAAGGCATGGGACAGCTATTAAAGAATAGACACTTATTCAAGTATGGGATGTCTTTTACTTAACCTCCTTTTATCCAATTGTTCTGCAATGCTGAGCTCTGAAAAGGAAAACAGAAGTAACATTTTACTAGCTTTAAGAGTTACAACTACAAATGTAGGAAATGACCAGAGCTTGTTGACCACATAAATATTTTTTTTTAATTACTATTCATGAGCTATTGAATATATTTTTATTTTTTTTTCCTTTCTACTGACTCTAATTTGTTCTTTGAAACAGAAAATCCATCTGTGTGATCAACGTTTCTCTTGCACATTTTGCTTGAGTTTAGGGCATGTGAATTTAATCCTCTTATCGAGATAGATACAACAATATGCATTCACAATGTATTCATTTAATATACTTCCAATATATCTATCTACTCACTGAAAAACTCCTGTAGATATTGTGTTTATTCAAAGTGGTGCTAAAAGATATGGTCACATTCCAAAGTCTGTAATGAAGTAAGATGCATTTAAATCTTTTGCAAGAACAGTCTTAGAGTCTTCTAGTGTCTTGAGATAACATATACAAATATCTTCTTCAATAATACAGAAAGATTCATCTTTTTAAAATAAAATTTTGCAGTTTATTCATTCCCAGTCTATCCTGTCTTTGTTTCAGAACTGTCTTTCATACATCAGCTATTTACAGCATTTTACAAGCTTAGGTGCTAGTTCTTAAACCATAAAAGGAGAAGAAAGAACATTCAGATATATAAGCTGATTGAATTTCACAGATTTTTTTAGGTTGCATTTTCAGTGCAGCTCTCTTCTGCTACTTAAATGATCAACAGCACTCCTCATAAGGTGCAAAAATAAAGCTAATATTTTTATGCAGACTCTCCAAGTTTTTGGAACTTTCTAAACGTAAGACAAGCTAAAACAATTTTGTTCACTAGAGCACTGGAAGAAGTGTGAAGAGGATACACTAGACAGACAAGCCAGTAAGCCAAATACAAGTTTCCTTCACTAGAAACGTATGTTGTCTTGCCAAAGCCTGATTTACGAAGGAAAAGGTTTAGATAAATGAAATACACTGACAACATTAAGCATTGACATTTTAAAAGATTATTTGAAATAATCTGTGAACTTTCTATGAAAAGCTGTAACTCTGAATGCTGTATTATAGCACTAACTGATATCAATTATGTATTTCCTGAAAAAAGTCAAGGAACATCCACACTTCCGAGGACAATAATGTATAAAAGCTGCAAAGCTGTTGTTTATTTGCATACATCTTTCAGTCTTTGCATTAATGTGTAATGGCATATTTGATAGAGATATTCTATGCCTCTTTTCTTCTTGCTGAAAAAATATGTTTCATTTTCTTGAAAAATATACTTTAATTTTCTATGCTATTCGTCTCATCTGTCTATTGTTTGGTAGAAATGTGATGCAAGACTTAAGCTGTTTTGGTTAGGAATGTTTGGAGTCATGACTGAAACTAATGAGGTCAGCTTAACCTCAAGAATTATCTCAAGTTTACATCTAAACTGTGCAATTCAGTTGCAAAAGACCTTTTTACCTGCAATGATCACTGTAGAGTATTTTTCATTTTAACACTGTTACACAATAACATTCCTGATAACAGGAGATATAGTTAGGGACACAATCCTACTTCACTCTTTCAGCTTTAAGGGACAAGAAGGTTTATCTTGTCTCATCAATATTCTTCTTCTCTTTGAAATTGTTAAGATAATGAGGCTGAACTAATAAAGATCCTATTTAACATCATGGTAATACTGTCTGCATTGCAAGTGAGTTAATGGTTGTTATTTATAAACATGTACATATGGTTTTCAGTGCCACCATGCTATTAAAACAATAACCTACAATACCAACATCTAAACAGCCTTCTAGTTGTATTTATTTGCATATGTAATAATAGCAATAATAATACTATATGCCAGAATGATGCAAAAAATGGGGTTTGAAAATGCAATTTTTGACAGCCCACTTTGAGTAATTTCATGCTGAACCTTCTATCTTGAAAGTTAATAGGAGTTTAAACATTAATGACATAATAGTGAGTTTGTTCTGCAAGCTTATTTAGCTCCATTTGCTATTCTACACACTAGATGAGGAAGTAGTGGGGCAATGTAGAAGAATGGTCTGCTGCACAAAGCAGAGACAGGTGAAAGTAAAGCAAATGGGTATGAATGCCCAGTCTACATATGTCCAGAAAGGTTAAAAAATAACCATTTTCCTACCCTCAATTGTTTGCAGAATTAGCTTCCCTTCTGTAAATTTGAGGTTCACAATTCTAGATGGGGTAGCAGGTTTTCCCACTCAAATGCAGGCATCAGAAACAAAATTAAAAAAAATAATAATCTAATGCTTCCTTGACCCACCTGAGGAGTTCCAGTCTTTGAAGTGAATTGTATTTGGGGTTTTTCTTTTTCACCTCCTTCAAATAATAGTAAAAATTTGTCATAGAAATAGCCCCATAAATTAGTATGAGAAATCAATACTGTTTCTCATGGTAATGTCAATCCACAATCAACATTCTGCAAATCTGTTCTCTGTAATGCTTTTAAGTGCATTTTAATTTCATCAATCAATAGCAGAAGCAGCAGTTGTAAATGATACCACTGCTGAGTGCAGAGGCTGAAACTTTAAAGCTAATGACACTATTGAGGAGACACGAGTCAAAAACAGTACAGAAATTTTTTAAATTGGTTCACAATATGTTCTCTGTGATAGCATTTGGTTATCTGCCCCAGTGTCAGCTCTTAGTCAAGATGCCAGTGGTAGTGGTAGCAGCAGTGGGAATTGTATCTCCCTTGTTTTATCTCTTCTGCTAAAGTCATTCTCATTTCTGCATCTGTACATGGTCAGGGCCCTCTCTCTTGCTTTCTATTTATTTATACTTAAAATGTACACAGTAAACCCAGCATACTGGAATAGAATTCAGAAAAAAAAAATCACAAAAAAACTTGCAAAAAAAACAGGAACACAACTTTGGTTTGTATAAATTGATTGTAGCTTTTCTGAAGCTAAAGAAATTAAGACTATTGTAGCATTCTGTCTGTCCTTCCATCAATCAATCTATCCATTCATCCATCCATCACCTTTCTGTCATCTATCACAAAGTTTCTAAACCTTTTCCTGGTAAAATCAACAGCAAATTCCCAGTGGAGTTTCTGGAGCACCCGACTTTTTTTTGAGTCCTTTTCACTTACGGGATGATAAAGCAGTGAGGACAAACATTTGAATTCATGGCAAAAGACAGGTAAGATACATCTTTAAAGTGAAGAAAACACTCTGTTTCCTGTATAAATACTGTTTAGTTTCTTAGGGAAAAATAAATAAATTTCAAGATCTACCTCCAGAACAGGAATTGTATTTCCAAGTACACCACTGAGGAGGAAAAAAGATCGCATTGTCTCCACATAAAGAGTAGCCAAAGGGGAGCTGCTCTGGAAACAGACTGACCCACAGTGGAGTGGCAGAGCTCATCCCACAGGGGGTTTTTCCTGAGGTAAGGGCACGCCAAGGAATCAGAGAGACACCCCCCC
>VYZM01004365.1:0-40854 GCA_013398915.1 Dromas ardeola | reverse complement strand
TGGCAGCTCTCGTGGGAGGTGCTGATGAGGCCTGGCCTTGTCGGAGCAACCGTGACCACCCCCTGCCTATAAAAAGCAGCCCAGGGAGCACAAGAGGCCATGAGCTCTGCAAAGAGTGGGCAAACAGAGCCTGATGTGTCAGCCAGGGCATGGCGTGGCAGTTTGGGTGGCAGATTACGTGGAAGGGCGTGTGAGAAGGGTGCCTCTTCAAAGGAGGAGCATTCCACTGGTCAAACACTGGGCACTGTTCTGTCACCATCTGCACAGGTCAAGGGCACTTATCCTGTCTGACCCTCAAGGCAGAATGGTGGGCACTTCTCTGAGAGCAACGGCTGCAGCTTGGGCTCAGGGCTCTGCACCACACACCCCAGCAGTGGCCTATGCCTCCACCCAGATGGAGGTGTTGAAGGGAAAGGCTGCAGTGCAGACCTCAGACTGTGGAGGTGCCTTGACCTTTCTCCTGGGGCAGAGATAGGTGGCACACCTGCCTGCAAAAGATGTGCCCAGGTGGAGGACCTTCTGCTGCAGGTGGCTGAGCTGCAGGAGGCAGTGAAAAGGCTGTGTAACATCAGAGAGGCTGAGAAGGAGATAGCCGGTTCCAAGTGCAGTCTGCAGTTGACCAACAGCCCATGGCCAAGCAGACAACAGCTCCCACACTGGGATGCACAGAAGGGAAGGGGGCCAGTAACACGAAAGAATGAAAGCTTGTGACAGCAAGGACCAGCAGGAAGAAGAAACTTTCCCCAAAGCCTGAGGTGCCCTTGCAGAACCGCTTCACTGCTCTGCAGAGTGAAGAGGATAGACCCACTACATCAGGAGAGATGCTGGAGCTGCATAAGGCAACCTGATCGGCTCCACATATAACAACAAGCTCTGCTCCACATATAACTAAGAAAAAGTGACAGGTGATAGTAGTAGGTGACTCTCTTCTGAGAGGTATGGAGGCACCCATGTGCCAACCTGAGGCACTCCCTAAGGGAGGTGTACTGCTTACCAGGGGCTTGTATCGGGGAGGTTACCGGGAGACCACCAAGCATTGTACAGTCCTCTGTTGTTTCACGTGGGCACCAGTGGTACAGCCAGGAGCGGTCTGAGGAATATCAAGGATTATAGAACCCTGGGAGCAGAGGTCAGGGACTCTGGAGTGCAGGTAGTTTTTCGTCAGTCCTCCCGGTCAAAGGGAAGGGGGTTGATAGGAAAGTTGAATCTGGCAAATCAATAAATGGCTGCAGGACTGGTGCCACAGCCAGGGATTTGGCTACTTCGACCATGGGACTTGCTTTGAGAAACCTGGTATACTGGGGCCTGATGGGGTCCACTTGTCAGAGAAGGGGAAGAGTTTCTTCGTTCAGAGACCTGCCAAGCTGGTGAAGAGGGCTTTAAACTAAAGTTGCTGGGGCAGGGGAACCTCAATCCATCCCACTCCTGCCAGTATGATGCCAATGCCAGTAATAGATGCCCAGAGCCTGGAGAAGGGTCTCAGCTCAACAGAAGAGCACCTGGAATGATGCACAAAAGAACTCCAGCCACTCCAGCCAATAAGTAAGCTTCACTGGGGGCCTAACTTAAATGCCTCTATGCAAACACACGTAGCATGGGGAATAAACAAGAGTTGGAAATGTGTGCACACCTGCAGGGCTGCTCTCATTGGCATAATGGAGATGTGGTGGGATGGCTCCTATGACTAGAGTGTTGGAATGGAATATTACAGGCTCTTCAGGAACGACAGGCAGGGGAGATGAGGAGGGGGTGTCACCCTCTATATCAATGACCAGATGGAGTGCATGGAGCTCCACCTGAGGATGGATGAGGAGCTGACCAAGAGTTTATAGATGAGGATAAAATGGAGGGAAGAGACAGGTGATGTTACAGTGGGGGTTTGGTATAGGCCACCTCACCAGGAAGACTGAGTGGATGAGGCCCTCTAGAGACATATAAGAGCAGCCTCACATTCACAAGCTCTGGTTCTCATGGGGGACTTCAACCACCCTGTTATCTGTTGCAGGGACAACACAGCGGGCATAAGCAATCCAGGAGGTTGCTGGAATGCATTGATGATAACTTCCTTCTCCAAGTGACGGAGGAGCCAACAAGGAGAGGTGCTCTGTTGGACCTTGTTCTCACCATCAAGGAAAGGCTGGTGTGGAACATGAACCTCAAGGGCAGCCTTGACTGCAGTGACCATGAGATGGTGGAGTTCATGATCCTTAGGGTGGCAAGGAGGGCACACAGCAAGTTCACTACCCTGGACTTCAGGAGAGCAGACTTTGGCCTCTTCAGGGATCTGTTTGGTAGAATACTGTGGAATAAAGCCCTGAAGGGAAGAGGGGCCCAAGAAAGCTGTTTAATATTCAAGGATCACCTCCTCCAGGCTCAGGAGCAATGCATTCCAACAAAGAGGAAGTCGGGCAAAAATGCCAGGAGGCCTGCATGGATGAACAAGGAAATCCTGGAGAAACTCAAACTCAAAAAGGGAGACTACAGAGGATGAAAGCAAGGATAGGAGCCTGGGAGGAATACAGAGAAATTATCCAAGTAGCCAGCTATCAGGATAGGAAAGCCAAAGCCCTGATAGAATTAAATCTGACCAGGGACATCAAGAGCAACAAGAAAAGCTTCTATAGGTATGTCAGTGATAAAAGGAAGACTACGGAAAATGTGGGCTCTCTCCAGAAGGAAATGGGAAACCTGGTTACTCAGGATATGGAGAAGGCTGAGGTACTCAATGACTTTTTGGCCCTGATCTTCACTGGCAAGTGCTCTAACCACATCGCCCAAGTTGCAGAAGGCAAAGGCAGAGACTGGGAGTATGGGGAACTGCACACTGTAGGATACCAGTTTCAAGTCCATCTGAGGAACCTGAATGTGCACAAGTCCATGGGAGCTAATGAGATTCATCCACAGGTCCTTAGGGAGCGGGTAGATGAAGTTGCTAAGCCACTAGCCATCATATTTGAGAAGTCATGGCAGTCTGGTGCAGTTCCTGCTGACTGGAATAGGGGAAACACAACGCCCATTTTCAAAAAGGGAAAAAAGAAAGACCCAGGGAACTATAGGCTAGTCAGTCTCACCTCTGTGCCCAGCAAGGTCATGGAGCAGCTCCTCCTGGAAACTGTGCTAAGACACATGGAAAATAAGGAGGTGATCAATGACAGCCAACATGACTTCAGTAGCAAATCATGCCTGACAAAGCTGGTGTCCTCCTACGACAGTGTTACAGTGTTGGTGGATAAGGGAAGAGCAACCGACGTCATCTACCCGGAGTTTTGCAGAGCATTTGACACCATCCTGCATGACATCCTTGCCTCTAAAACGGAGAGACATGTATTTGAAGAATGGACCACTTGGTGCATAAGGAATTGTCTGGATGGCCACACTCAAAAAGTTGCAGTCAACAGCTCGACATCCAAGTGGCAAGTAGTGACGAGTGATGTTCCTCAGGGGTCGGTACTGGGACCAATGCTGTTTAACATCTTTGGTGGTCACATGGACAGTGGGATTGAGGGCACGGCAAGCAAGTTTGCAAATGTGTGGAGCAGCTGACATGCTGGAGGGATGGGATGTCCTCCAGAGGGACCTTGACAGGCTTGAGAGGTGGGCCTGTGCAAACTTCATGAACTTCAACCACGCCAAGGGCAAGGTCCTGTACGAGTGTTGGGGCAATCCCAAGCACAAATACAGGCTGAGTGGAGAATGGTTTGAGAGCAGCCCTGAGGAGGAGGACTTGGGGGTGCTGGTGGATGAGAAGCTCAACATGAGCTGGCAATGTGCGCTTACAGCCCAGAAAGTCAACCACATCCTGGGCTGCATGAAAAGAAGCGTGTCCAGCAGGTTGAGGGAGGTGATTCTACCCCTCTACTCCACTCTGGTGAGACCCCACCTGGCGTACTGCATCTAGCTCTGGTTGCAAAATATATGTTTTTAATACACCCTTTTCAGGTTACCTGAACTGACAGAAGAACTGGGATGAGGTACTGCGTGAAACTTCAGAAGGAGAAGGAGTAGGGAATTCTGAAAACATAAGATGACTTCTATTGCAAATGTATTTTATGAAACATTATTGCAAGGCCATCACAGCAAACTATAAACTGTTATAGTAAAGACTCTGAATCTACTATATTTAGGGACTTCAGTGATAAATTCTTCACTGTTTCTATGAAAGAATGTTTTAAAAAAGTTGTACAGAAGGATTTCCATTGCAGAAATTTGATCATAAAAACTACTATAGTTCTACTGGCTTGCTCAAAACTGAACACATAACAAGGAGTATTGCTAGAATGGTATAATAAATTGCAAGCAATAACAAAATTCACAAATATGGCTTGCCAATCATCTCCAAAACCAAGTCAGAGATGAATTCTGTGACTATATTCAAATAAAAATATGGGTTATTCCCAAAACTTGCATTTTTTTTGTTTCATGTTAATTATCTGAAGACAGATTAACTTTCCTCTCATTATGGCCTTTTTTTCGTCTTAAACTTGCTCTTATCATCTTTTTTTTTCCTTTTTTTTTAAAGTAAGGCATATACTTCTATGATTTCAGTCTATGTGGAGTAGCTCATTTTCTCTAAAAGATTTGGTTTTCTAATCACTGTGCTTTTCTGCTTGTTCTGATGTTTTCCATTGTCTTCCCCTCATGCTTTTTGCCCCACAGTTCCAATCCTATGCTTATTTCCCAGTTATTTAGTGGGATTCCCAGTTATTCCTAGAATGAATTCATGGACTGCTTCTAAGGGATTTTTAGCAGATGATTTGAAGTAACAATATATATCACAGTAAGAAATCCAGAAAAAAGTCAAATTAATCTGAAAGACATTTATATCCTGATTTTCTATATCATAACATTAATTTTTTTAGTCATTATTAATTTTTCACAATAAACCAAAGACCTTCAGCAAACACCTCAGTGCGGGTGAAGTGTTCGGATACGTAATAATTTCTGTTTTATTTTCATAATAATAGTCATGCATGTTTCTACCACGTACATTTAATTTTAAATTTCAGAAGAAAAAGATGCATTAATAGAATAACAAGGGGGAAAATCCATTTATAAATGATCTCATCCAGCAGCAAGCAACAGATTAAAATCATGGCAAGATGATTAACTGCTAAATGATTGTTACAGCAAATGTACATGCCTAGATAATGTAATAAACAGTGTAATGTACATTTTCATGCCAATTCATGTTTGAGCCTTATAGGTTATAATAGTCTTCAGTCCAAGATATATTACTTGGGTATAAAATTGTTATTTATTTTTAGGATGAATGGACAGCTAAAGTGTGTAGATTCTTCACTCTTGTAAAAACAAACCCAAGATTTAGGATGTCACACAGTAATCTCATCAAGACCCTTTGGAAACCCCATTCTGATTCTTCCATTGGTCCTATTGCTGTAACAACTTCCAAAAAATCATGTATTTCTGAATATTTCAAGGTCATTGTAATAGTCATAAGTCCAGGTTCTCCTCTGCTAAACCATTGACTTCCTCGTCTTTAGATATAATTAACTAGATGCCCCAACTTATTAATGTTTGTGCTATCTAGACATGGAAAATAATTATTCCCTTCAGGTATGTTTTGATGCAACGTACATAACTTTTCTGGCTGGAAAGGAAGCACTGTTTTTTTTACAATGAGATCCACAAAGCAAAAAGCTATGCCCACCCATCAGCCCTCTCTGCTGATGGCGTGGACTGTGGAAAAGTCTGCAGCTTTCCAGCTTGAGCACTGCAAACAGCACATGACAGGGCAGCACGGCCTTCAGAACAGCCTCTAACAGCTAGCTCCAGCTTGTCTGCATAGGCTTCAACCATGCTTCAGACCACAGCATGACCACAGACTAAGCTACTGGCCCATTATTATCACACTGGGACGGCAACTGGGCCTTCCGCAGTATCACCTATCAGTCTCAAACTGGACACGTTCACTGTCCTGCTGCAGTCGTTTGAGCAATTCCCCTAGCAAACACCATCGTGTGTGGCACACTCACTCTGCTGGGGCGGTGAAGGTTAGTTTGCGCTTGCACAGCGATATTGTTCCTGCTCTGCTGACTGGAGGTGGGAGGACAGCCTCAGTCTCATTTCTTCATTACTTCTCATGTTTTACAATCTATGTGTGTGGAATAATTACTAAATTGGCCAAAAATATAAAAGTACAGCGTTGTTCACACATTAGGGAAAAGTATAAAATCAAGAAGCTTCTGAGGTAGAAAACAGCGGCAGCTGGCATGAATTCAACATCTGTGATTCCCGGTACACTATTGCTCGTGAAGCTACACAGGGGATGGAACGGAACGCAACCTTCCGTGGCCTTGACCTGTGACGTATAGCTGATACGGGAACAAGATGATGCTAAGGAACAGATTCAGCGGCCTACTTGTTACCCTGAGCCCACATCTTATCAAATTTTGATGAAGTGCTGTCCTTTGTGCAAACTTTGCTCATCCTAATGTCATTATAATACCAAAACATACCTCTATCCTGAAAGCTACCCGCCTACGTGAAGTGAGAGAATTTTACACCACTCATAGTAAAGGTATTTATGACTAAAGTGACTCAAACTCCACCTTGTGGGTAAAAAATAGTATAAAAATAGCCCAAGAAAAGGGGGATATCAGGGAAGATACCAACGGGAACAAGTCAGGGAGAACTCCATGACAGACTGCCTTTGACTTCCGGGACCAGTCGACGGGCTGAGCCTTTCTTCCCCCGCATAGGGACGCCTGTGGGTAAGACTTAGACTATACCGAGCGCTTCTTTGGGGAACTTAGAAATTTCTCTAGAGGATTTCTTTTCTACATTTAGAGCCAGGCGGTATTGTTTATAACTTTGTTGCGCGTTTTGTATATGTAACATTACTTTTTACTTGCACGTGCTTTGCAGACAACGTATTTATCACCGGCAATCCAAAGAACCTTCATCTGTTGTTTAAATAAACTGCACTGTTTAAGTAGCTAGTCATTTTGGTTTCTCACTGAACGCGACCAAAGACTCGAGAGTGGCCGTGCTAGTTCGTGAGCACGACTAGACTGAAGGTGCAGTCCACTATTAGCGTATCCAAATTGTAACAGTTTAATACATGTTAAACGCAACTGGACTGATAGTGGTGAGTTGGGCATCACTCAGAATTTAAACCCAGCCGCACCTACCCTCCCACCTCGGTGAGGAGTGTTAGAAGGCAAGGGGGTTTATTTTCTGCCAAAACCGCTTTGCCCCTTTCACGCAAAATGTGATACAGGCTTAAATGTCTGATAAAGTATTCATGGCTGAGCATCTTCCTCTGGCTGCAAATTGTTGTTGAGCAGGGACACTTACTTGTTTCTGTGTTGTGTGGTGAAATGTAGAGACTTCCACAGCAGAAAGTGCGTCTTAGTCTACAGAACTGCCTCAGTTCTACAACCACCACATTATTTTACCATTTCCTTTTCTCACTAACATTTCTCATCATTTTTCTCACCTTATCTCTTGAAATTTTATGTTTACTTACGCCATTTCTTAGCTTTTATTTTGGCATTCAAGGTCTTACATGTTAAATAAGTCTATTTTTAGTATAGGGAGTTGCTATTGTAAAGTTTGCAGTACGTGTCTTCATTCAGGTGAGACTCCAGTTGCTTTCAAAATCCTGTATAGCTTCTTTCTGTATGTTGTTGTTTGATTTTAGTGTCCTTCAGTTTGACATATATAACAATCCTTTAGAGTCAAATTACAGATATCTACTCATATATAGGATATGTTTGTATTTTTAATGGTTTTTAAGAAAAGGAGAACATTGCAGGAGAAAACACAATTGGGGACTGAAAATTTGAAAAAAAAAAACAACAAAATCCATTAAAAGAATAAAAATCCAGATATTGTTTTCAAGTAAATGATGAAAAAAGTTTTTTATAATTAAGCATTCTTAAGATAATTTATTGGGAATAAAAACTAACTAAATAAAATATAGTACGTAACTGTGCAGCCACAATTTACGGTTTCAATTTACTGAAGATTGAAAGAAGCTTATCGGCTGAAAATCAATACTGAGCTGAATTTAAGCTTTTGTAACTTGGGACCTCTAAAGTATACTGAAGAAGTGCCATAAAAATGTGAACGCTTGCCTAAATAACTTATCAGATTACTGTTTCTTTATGTTAAGTATGGATGTCTAAATCGGACCAAAACCTGCATATCTATTATGCATTTTTAACAACACTTCTAAAATATGTTTTGTACACAACCCCAGATAAGACAAACAATATATATCCTTAACTTTATTGATTAGTTCAAAGCTTATTGTATGCATGTGTCTTTAGAACTAGGTCTGAAGTTTAGAGATAGCAAGTTCAGATTACAAAACTGAGCTGAATTTGAGACCCTTTTACAGCAAATTATTGGCTTTGACCCTGTCGAACTTCAGGCTGAATGCCGATTCTGCTGTATCCATGGTCAAATGCATCTATATAATATCTCAACAATGTGAAGGGACTGTATATTGTGACAATACTCCATGAAGGGCACACAGAGCAAGTGTGTCAGCACCCCTGATACTACATGCCAAAACACACATGTAGCACAGTAATGTGTCACAGACCTTGGAGAGAAGACTACCACTTGGAGGGCAGACTACCCAGAGAAGTAACTCAGAAAGCTCAGAGGTTCCACTTCTCCCACTCATGGTAGGGCTAGGTTAGTCATACAACTGATTGTCAGCACAACCTGCTAGAGGGAGCTTTCACGGCATCATTTTGTTCCACAGATGGTCATTTGGGTATGCAAGCACAGCTTTGTTGCTGATCTCATGGCATATCTCAGTCATAGCAGCCATGTTGCATCTGTTCCCTGGATGCGTGCAACAGAAAAGCCATTGCAGTTAATATTTTATCAGGAATCATGTTAGAAACTGTTATAGTCACAGTAGTTGTAAATAAAATTTAAACTCAGTTCCAGTACTGAGTTAATTGTGGACATCCCATGGATTTCTATGGAGTCACAAAGTTGTTCCAAAGGGCAAGGTGTTCCGGAAAGGGTCCTTAGTTATGTTTTATTGACCTCTTTTGCAATACACCTTGAAGAAGCACAAAACTGTTTTCAGTTTTAGCATTAATATTTAGAATTTATTGTCAGAAGACTGGCTGAATGAAGACTGCTCTTTGAAATTTTCTTTAATATTTGTTAATTGTTCAAGAGTGTAATTTTTAGTCTGTCTAGAATGATTGTATGGCAGAGTGATGAAATGAGAGTAATGCAAGAAATCTCATGAATACTTCATGCTGTTGAGAACAGACAGGAATTTCTTATTTGCCTTTGAAAATCCTAGCTTTTTGATCAAATAGCTTGAATCATCTCTGTAACAGCACATACTTTCTAACAATTTAGATGATAAGCTCTCCGGTGAAGAGGCAGTCTTTTCATCCCACACGTGTGCAGGACTTAGCACAATGAGGGCCTAGGCTTTAATTTCTGCTAAATTCTATTCATAGGGTAAATAATTATTAAAATCATGTGTAGTGCACTTCTGTGAATTTGGATAGGAAAGAATAGTAAATGTCTGACAAAAAAATAGCAATATGCTAAAAATGTTGTGTGTATTATCAAAGCCAAACCCCCTGACTTTTCTACAAGTACTCTATGCCCTGCAGAGGTGTTACTGATTTCATTTTATTGCGGGTATGCTGTACTGCCTTTAAAGGGTCACAGTGGTGCCAGAGAGGGAAAGAAATCACTTTGCAGCTACTTGTAGCCCTCATGGGTAATGCCCACTATAGCCAATCTCCCAGAAGTATGAAGGACTTACAATGGGAGGTGCATGCAGGCTCTGTGGTAGCGAGGTACGGTGGCACAGCTCCTTCTCATACTATCTGTGGGAAGGGAAATGTTAGAGAATGAGTGCAGAAGGCCGAAATTTGGCCAGTAGCTACAATAGCAAGGTAACAACATGAAAAATTACAAGGCATTCTGTGGTGGGCTGATCCTGGCTGGACACCAGGTGCCCACCAAAGCTGCTCTGCCCAGGGTGCCCCCCTGGACAGGGGAGAGAAAATATGATGAAAAGCTCGTGGGTCAAGATAAAGACAGGGAGAGATCACTCACTAATTAGTGTCACGGGCAAAACAGACTCAACTTGGAGAAATTAATTTGATTTATCAATCAAAAGTCAGAGGAGGACAACAAAAAAAAAAATAATAATCTTAAAACACCTTTCCACCACCTCTTCCTTCTTCCCAGGCTCAACTTCACTCCTGGCTTCTCTACCTCCACTCCCCAAGCAGCACAGGGGGATGAGGAATGGGGGCTGCAGTCAGTTCATCACATGTTGTTTCTGATGATCCTTCCTCCTCATACTCTTCCCCTGCTCCAGTGTGTTGTTCCACCCACAGGAGACGGTCCTTCACAAGCTTCTCTAATGTGAGTACTTCCCACAGGGTGCAGTACTTCAGGAACAGACTACTCCGGCGTGGAGCAGTCCACATGGTCCCAAGTCCTGCCAGCAAACCTGCTCCAGTGTGGGCTCCTCTCCACGGGGCCGCAGGTCCTGCCAGGAGCCTGCTCCGATGTAAGTTATCCATGAGGTTACGCTCTCCTTCAGGCACATCCACCTGCTCCAGCATGGGGTCCTCCATAGGCTGCAGGTGGATATCTGCTCCACCATTAACATCCATAGGCTGCAGAGGAACAACCTGCCTCACCGTGTTCTTTAGCACAGGCTGTAGGGGAATCTCTGCTCCAGTGCCCAGAGTATCTCCCCTCTCTCCTTCTTCACTGACTTTGGTGTCTGCAGAGTTGTTTCTCTCACATATTCTCACTCCTCTTTCCTTCTGCTCATGTTCCATTGCAGTTTTTTCCCCTTCTTAAACATGTTATCCCAGAGGTGCTACCACTATCACTGATGGGCTCGGCCTCGGCCAGTGGTGGGTCTGTCTCAGAGACTGCTGGCATTGGCTCTCTTGGACATGGGGAAAACTTTTAGCAGCTTCTCACAGAAGCCACCCCTGTAGGCCCCCTGCTACTGAAACCTTGTCACGAAAACCCAATACACATCACAAAGAGCAAAGAGGAGTGATGCATATGCAGCAGCTGGCCAACCTTGACCAGTGAATACATCAACAAGACAGCAACCTAAGAAATGGCAGAAATGAGAAACATTGTAGATGGCCACGAGATGGTGGAGCTCAGAATCCAAAGAGGAGGGAGCTGGAATATAAGGGGAAGAAAAACGTGGGGTTGAGGCTGATCGCTGTTGGTGCTTGATCCCTGCAATTTGGACGAACAATGACACCATGCCAACTCTTCCCCTTCTAAAGGGAGACCTTCATTCATTTTTGATAGTTTCTGATTCTAATGGAACTATAAATGCGTAAGGAGAACCTATTTTCTCTCTGTTCTTTCTAGACATAATTAAAATCTCTAGCATCACGGTAATATTAAAGTTATGGTAGATATCCTTAATTAATGTTTGTCACTTAATTCTTTGTCTTGTCAATGGCCAAACAGAACACAAAATTTTCCCTCAGAATCTGAGGATAACCTTTCAGCTACATTTTTCAAGATCATATATTCACATGTGTATGTTTAAATCTCAAACATAATATTATTTCTTTATATTAATATTATTAATAATGATACACTGTATTTTATAGTGCTAGTTCTATTTGCTGATTTTGTCACATTTTGGTAATGACAAAGAACTGTTATCCTGGAACATCACTAGAACTAGTACAGACAACTCTAGAAGTAGAAATAAACATTTGCCTGTCTGTGCTGAGTACAAGAATATTGTCTGCATTGAGTACAAAAAATCCTTGAGGTTGCCTGAATAAATGTTTTCTGACCACCCAATTACCATATTTCGTTTCAGAGAAGTCTTGTTATATATTAACTCAAAAAGTTTTATACTGGAAAATACATAGCAGAACTAATAAGATATATTTTTATAGCAGGAGATTTTTTTTCTTTCTCCTTGCAGCATTAATACTGGAGACAGGTATGCTCCTCTTTCAAACTTTATTTAAGATTTAGTTTTATTTCATGTCTCAGCTAATGACTTTCGTATATTTGCCTTCAGGAAAGTTTCATAGAAGACTCTTCTTTTTTTAGTATCTACCAATCTATAGTAAAAAATCTCTTTTCTGTGGTCAATTTTAAAAAAGTTTTTAAAAAAGTTTTTGAAGTCTTAATATTTGCTTAGGTTAAGATAGGAAATTTTCAGAATTATGTCTCTTCAGACTGCATAAATCTTCTGTCTCTGTTCTATTTCTCTTTTACTTTCTCTGTGTCTTCCTACAGCTTATTTCAGTGATATCATTAAGTATTTTATTGTTCTGAAAGAGATGCTTTTATTAACAAGTTGGTTTCCATCTATACAGTTATGCACTAATATAAACATGTACAGTCTGGGCCCTATTCAGAAAACTCCATTAAATCATACTCCACTAAAATGAGACTAAAATTTTCATAGCAGCTTAATCTAGTAATATTGAAGGCAGCTAGCTGAATGTTGGATGGGTTAACATGAGTTTTGAAAGTGTTTTCAAATGTTCTTTTCTGGAGAGACAGACTTCTTTAGAATGATGTGGATTGACTCACAGAAACTCTTAAATTTTCATTAGGAAAATAAAACCTCATTTGGAGGTTTTTCCAACTTTTAGTTCACTGGATCTTTCATTTTGAGAGTGCTAAAAAGCTTTAAGAGATACTATTTACATGTTACATTGTGATGGAAGATATTATGCTAGACAATGACATAAAGAAATGAGTGTTTACAGTATAAAAATGCCCCTCATTTTAGTTTTGCAGTCTAGTATTTCTGTTGGGCTTGGGAGAGTTGTTTATATTTTTTTCCAAAAAATTGCAGAGAAATTCATCAGGCTAGAAGAAACCTATACTATTCATTTTTTAGATGACCATGAGCAAGAAATTATTATTTTTTTTTAAATCCTTGTTAATTAGATTGACATGAAATTTTGTGCGTACTGTTTGCATGCATCCTAACATAATGAACAAAAAAAAATTCCTTGTAGTTATCATAACATGAACACAAACACATCTTTTGTATTGTGAATATTAATTTTCCCTGTGATTTTAGATTTTTGTTTTAATTGCATTATCTTTTTTAATTTCAAGTTCAGGAGTACATAGTAATGTTCAGGTTAGATTCAGCATTCAGATTAATTTCTGTTGTCGTGGTTATTTTGACATACTTATTGATCCTGGACACATAGGTAACAGGTGGAGTAAGAGTTACGCTAGTGACCTCATTTACTTATAGATAACCATTGTCTTTTATTTTAATTTTCAATGAAGGATCAGAAAAATTATCAATTGAGTATTTCTGTAGACCTTGCTGTACCTGCAAAATGTGAGGTATATTATCATAGTCTGAGTACAAATCTTAGCCTTGTGATTTTTAAATTGAGTGTACAAACCTCTCTATAGTTTAGTGGTTAATTTGAAAACCACACAGTTGGAAGCTTTGGCTCCCCACCAGTCTCTATACCAGCATTTCTGTGCTCTTCAGCACAGACAGGATCCCCAAGACACTGATTGGACAAGCAACCTTATGAAATTTACAAAAAGTTGCATAGGGAAATGCTAGCAATGCACAGCTGAAAACCACCTGAAGTTTCTTTGCTTTTCTTCTTGATATTTGGAAATTAAATAAATATTAACAAGCAAGTACTGTGTAGGGGCTCACATTACATAAAAATGTCAGTTACAGTTTATAAGTAAAAAGATGGAATTTTGAATCAGTGTATTTAATTATTTATGGAATCAAAATAGCCTAAATTGATTTTTCAATAATGTATTAACTTACCTGCATGCCCAGAAGAGGAAATGGACCATTCTGCTGTGAACAAAGCCTATATTCAGTAAGTCTTAAATGTAACCTTTTATGTTACAGAATACATTTCAATTAGTAACTTCCAAACATATTGTGTATGTGTATTCCATATAACAAATGCGGAAATTAGAGGTACTTTGTTATGTTGAAGTTTTGTTTTTCTTTTTTCTCCAGTAACTGACAGCTCTAAAATTCATGAAATTGGAAACTCTACCTTATAGAATATAGTTGTCAGATCATATTAGTCAAGTTCACTAATGTAAAACTGTACATTCATAATGCCACATTTGAGCTTTATTTATAGATCTTCATATGGTAATATAGAAAAAGAAAATAATCTCTTCAATTACCTGTAGATTTGCTTATGGATTACTTGAGTTGTAGAAAAAAGCTCTAGACCCCAATATCCCAAGTATCCCAAGTAAGCCAATCCTTGCATCCATTAAATCAAAACCAGCTTAATGCAGTAGAATTTATAGAAAGGTGGCATACACCTTTAATTTTCATTCGTTATTCTTGAACTTTATTTGAGTTTGCACAGTCTGCTATGAAAATCTCGTATGATGTGAGAGCATCCTTCTCTTTATGTGTCCTAGGAGACCACAGGTGCGTTAAGACTGTGCTTGCCACAGATATGCTTGTTTGTTATGGTTTGAGAGGACTTCATTTCAGGGAATTTAGGCCTACATTAGGTCGGTAGATTAGATTAGGGATAGATCAGGTACTTGATTTCATCTGAAGCTGGTTGATCAGGTTACTTCTGTGGTTATTACACAAGAACACAAAGTCACCTCATTTAAAAAGAAGTGCTCATGCTAGCTGGGATAATTTTTAATCTGAACATGTCTTTTGCAGTACTAACTATAGTGAGCAAACTTTCTATTTTCTTCCAGTTCACAATTTCTTGAATAAGAGAAAACATGGTTCTTTAGGGTCTAGTTATTTTTTTTTCTTTATTATTCATTAAAACGTTGTGATATAAATAGCCTATCTTGAAGAAATCTATTCTGGTTCTAGATCTAAGCTTCCCCACTATTATTGTCTTTATTTAAATTATTTTTATTTGCTGTATTGCAATTGGACTTGTTAAAAAAACCTGTCTGTTCTGCCAGCCTGGCATTAAGACCTGACAAATTTACAAGTATCCCAAGAGTCAAGTGTAAATCCCATGGATCTTGAGGCATTCAGGAGAATTTAGGATTTATAAATAAAAGATGCGTTATTCTGCTTTTTGTCTCTCTTCAGAATGCTCATTCTGATGTAACAGAGTCTTCCCAAATGCTGCAAACTCAAGCCATTCCTTTAGAATAAGAAATAGGTCACATTAAGGTTCCTTGGAAGAGATTTCTGACAGGATCACCTAGTTCTATGGTGCAATTCCACCCTTTCTTAATGTTGTGTCAGAAGGGACATATGTTGATCTTCACTTATTCTCTGTGTGACAAATGCCTGATCTTATCAGAGAAACCCAAAGTACACAGTTTTAGGACACCATATATGAATATGGTAATTCTGGAAGCCATCCTCCACATTTGCACACAACGTAATAGGAAACGCAAAACTGAAGCTCTGGATGTGTTCTGTAATATGTTGTGATTTTAATCACTGCAATTATATAATAGAAACTACTATTTTCTGTATTATTTAAAAAATAAAAATATTCAATGTTCTTCTTGAGGAAGAAAATTACATGCCATAAAAAATTTAGAAGTCTGCTGCACAAGGAAAACTGACAAATTACTGGAAAAAAAAAAGTTAGTACAATGACATTTAATTTATCTTTTTCTAAAATTGGTGATAGTAATGCCTTTGTACTTATAATCTATCTGGCTATATAGTTTAGCTTATAGTTTATCTACTGTGTAAGTCCTTTGTTGGTTTTATTTGTTCATAAAGTATTTTAAAACCTTATTATAAGAAGTATGATGCCTTTTCATAAATAAATGAATATCTGAAATGTTGCTAGACAGTTTATAATGTTTAATCTCTTAGATGAATTGTCAGTGACCTTCACACATGGTCTATTTTTCTGCACTTCAGCTTAAAATCAAAATGTCAAATTCTGGAGTAGCTTCTGAGTTATTTCAGTCACAGAATGTTAAGAAGCTGAATTGATTTATTTATAAACTACAGAAATATTGTTCACCAGAATGAGGAGTTATTTTGTCAGCCATATGTAGATTTATATTTTTCTAAGTTATTTTTAGTCTCTAATAATTTTCTAAATTAATTTACTCTCAACAGCCCAAAGACAAGGTTGCATTTCAAATGTGGTGAAAAGGAGAAAACAGTATAGTATATGCAGGTTCTTGAGAGCTGTACTATCAGTACAATTAATATTGTCTTCAGTCTGCAATGTGTTACTTACCAGTGCTAAGGAAAGTTATACTTTTAAAACTTTTGTCCACCACATATGGCTACATTGTCGATTTGAGGCCATGGCGCTCTAGTGATTTAGATCAGCTACAACTCTATCTATATTTTGGCTGTTCAGGTTTATGAGAAACATAGAAAGTTTCCAAGGCCTAGTGCAACTCAACTGATCATTAAATCCACACCTCCTATTAAAAACAGTTGCAATCTCTCCATCTGTTTTTTTTAAGTTCATACAGTCTGGTACTCACGTGAAGTAAACCACTTCATGGGTGTTTGAATACACAGTATCAAAGCCTTATTGTTTTTTAAATTAAGAAAGGCAACTGGCTCTAAACACATAGATAACCCCTGCATAAATAGTTTGTCTGGGCAAGAAAGCTAGTTAAGAATCAACTGCTTAATCTTAGCCTTTGATTCAGAGAAAGAAGGCTGTTCTTATTCAGACATGCGGTTCATGAACTTGACATGATGCATATTCCTTCTCATTTTTTATTTTACACTCTTCCCACCTTTTATTTCATTCCCACATGCATTTTCATCCCTCCTCACTCAGATACTGTGTCTGTCTCACTCCATGTCTGAGTTTCACACAGCATTTGTTGTCTCTACCTGTCTGCCTCCAGCAGTATCTGGAATGTTGTTAAGACAGTATTTAAAACTAAGGTAGAGAAACGATAGTGATTACACAGCACTTTGGAGAGAGTCAGTGTCTACTCATTAATATGTTGATAAGATTCACATTTAAATAAAAAGAAATTAATGTCACAGGGTATTTCTAAAGAGTCTTCACTCATATCTGGACGGTTTATCCATGATGACCTGCAAGTCAGCCTTTATTCTGAAACGGCTCTAAACCTGCAGGATTTCTTAGCTCATGCATGTGGGTGAGTGAATCCACTTCTCTTTCAAGGACCAGCAGAGCAATGCTGCCACTTCCCAGCTGCACACAGAACAGAGGATGTGCCTGGCTGTCAGCTACCTCCAGACAGCTTGTGTCTGTTCTACATTTTCTAGCACTCTTACCTTAGAGGGTGTATTTTGTGCATTGGTGTTGAGTTGGCTTCACACTGTATCCATTGAGCTGGATGCCATTCAGCCGGATGCCTTGCCATACTGCTGTGTGTCCCAGCCCTGAAACTCTTGGAAGCAACCACTAGGGAGCATGAGTCATGAACATTGACATGACTCTGCAGGAGCCAGTCTGCATCCGGCAAGACAGGTGCCAACTTGCTAAGTGGCAAATGTTGGCCCTCTAATTACTTCGAGTCTTACTACTCTGTACTCTGTACTGTGCTCCCTAGCATGCTTCACAGTGCCTGGAATATCCCGATTCATTCATTCATCACCTGGGATTCCACTATGTTTAATACCAGAAAGGTCTATAACATTCATTTTGGAGTGAACAATTTGAGTTGTTCATCTTCTCAGACTCTTGGGTTTTTGGAATGGTCTACTGATGTCTTTTCAGAACATTATGCTTCTTCAACAATTGCCAATGAAGGCCAATTAGAAATACATTGCAATGGCTATGTTCCTATTATGAATGGTCACAGCTACAGACTGGTAAGATGACTATTAAGTTACTTTTAAGTGCATGAGTGACTATTAAGACATTTACATTCTGAGTGCTATTTTTGTCTTGTATTGTTCCTTACCCATCTTTTCTTAGTACTGTTTCCAAAGTTTGTATTTTTGTTATTATAAAACCAATCTTACTGGATTTTTCTAGACTAACTTATTCAAGACTTTAGCTTCAAAATCCATCCTATGATCTAATATAATGATTCCAAATGTTTTAACCCATTACCATTACTAGTTCATTATCCAGAAAGCTATGCTTATTAGTAAGTTAATTAATAAACCTTTGATTTTCAAGTTACACTATTTCTGAAAAGATAGGTTCATTTAAAAGTTGGATAGATTTTTTACTCATTGATGATTCTCCACTTTTACCAATTTCTGTTGTAAATGATTGTGGAGGTTGTCCTTGGCTGTCTGCCAGATGCACACCCAGCTGCTCTCTGACTCCCCCAGGACAGGGCAGGGGAAAATAAAGATGGAAAAGTCCATGGGCTAAGACAAAGAGAAGGAGATCACTTGACAGTTACCTCCATGGGCAAAACAGACTCAACTAAGGAAAAAGAATTTAATTTATTGCCAATTGAAATAGATTTAGGTGGTGAGAAACAAAGACAAATTAAAACAACACCTTCCTTATTCCTCCCTTTTCCCAGGATCAGCTTCACTTCTTCATCCCAAACTCCCTACTTCCCCAGCCCTAAGTGGTGCAGGGGTATGGGGAATTTGGGATTGTGGTCAGGCCGTGACAGCTCCTCTCTACTGCTCCTTCCTCCTCACACTTTTCTCCTGCTCCAGCATGAGTCATCTCCACAGGCTGCAGTTCCTTCATGACATATCCACCTGCTCTGGGGTGGAGTCCTCCACGGGCTGCAGTGAAACTACCTGCTTCACCATGGACTCCTCCAGGGGCTGCAGGGAAATCCCTGCTCGGGCACCTGGAACACCTCTTCCCTTTCCTCCTTCTCCCACCTTGGTGCTCTCAGGGATGTTTCTCACACTTTTTTCCTCAGTGCTCACCACTGTAAAGCGTTTTGCCCTTTCTGATACAGGCTTTCCCTGAGGCACCGCCATGGTGGCTGCGGGGCGCAGCCGTGCCCTGCAGTGGGTCATCTGGAGCTGTCTGGAACCAGCTGTGGTCAGCTCAGGGCAGCCCCGGCCGCTCCACACAGAGGCCACCCAGCAGACCCCCTCACAACACCTGGGCACAGTAAAATCATAAGTAAAGTAGTAAACAGCATATACATATATATACACACATACGTACATATATATGTACACATACATATATATATATGGGGGTGAGGCACTGGAACAGGTTGTCCTGAGAAATTGTGGATGACCCATCCCTGGAAATGTTCAAGACCAGTCTGGATGGGGCTTTGAGCAGCCTGGTCTAGTGGGAGGTGTCCCTGCCCACGGCACGGGGGTTGGAACTAGATGATCTTTAAGGTCCCTTCTAACCTGAACCGTTCTATGATTCTATATATATATATGATTTTATGCTGTTAAAATAAAATCAGTCATTTGAGGAGAAAGGCAGTTTCACCACTGAAGGAAGATACATCTAAGAAGTGTTACATAGAATTGGATAGGGACCTGACCAGGACGAAGGAGACTCTTTCCTGGTGTTTAAAGTTTGACAATGAATTAACAGTCATGACAGGCTGGTTTTATGTTGCCAATCATCTGTCCAGAGGTATAATTTTCTAATTCAGTTGTTTTTTTTTTTCTGTGGTACTGAAAAGAATCAAAATTTTTTACAACTCTACTTACATTTGGGGAGTTTACAGTCAGAAGTATATTGTAGAAAAATGCTTGAGCAACACTTACCAGTCCAAAGTTCTGTGCCCACCTTAAAAATCATACACAGATAGATGGGAAAGTGACCTCAGGAGGTCATATAGCCCCATTTCCTGCACATCAGCAAGGCCATAGGCGTCTGACTAACCTGGAGGGCCTCCAGCGGTGGAGGGCTCCCTGACAAGTTCCTGAACTGTGACGTCCAGCTGAAAGAAGTAATGTCCCTTCTCTCATGGCGGCGCAGTGCCACCCATGAAGCTGCAAGATGTTGCCATCATCAGCTCATTGCCTTTGCGAGAAACTAACATGTCACATTCAAGGTTCATTCTGAGAGTAAACTATTTTTTCCTACTTACAAATAATGAGATCCATATTTGGAAGAGTCACTGCAGCTACAACATCTTGTCAGTTATGCTGACATTTTTCTGAGAGTTAAAGGGCTGTGTCATATTTCATTAATAAACAGACACTGGGGATAAACAAGGTGTTTGTGACTTAGCAATTTGACTTAATGCAGTGATATTGTACTGTGGTTGTAGCCTTTGCATGAAATTAATGTCCCTGTAGGTAGAAAAAAAACATACAGACATCAAGTGACCTGTGTCAAGCACTGACTAAATTTTAGTGTTCATACAATATGAGCAAGTTAGAGATTTTCCATCTGCAAAATTCAGAGCAGAATTACTTAGTATAATTCAAGAACAATATTCTCCACTTTTATTTATCTGTTTGTTGTTTCTCTTTGCTGTGTACTTTGTCCACACTTTTTCTTGTCAGACTGATAAATTGGATCTTGATTTCCTCTCTCCACCCTCACTTGAACCAGTTCCAAATGAATAAATCCCTAATCAGGCACCAACTATCAGCAGATTGACATGCCTGCGACAGCCTACACAGAATAAAGTTCCTACTCAAGGAATTATAGAAAGGTCTAACACAACTGTATATCAAAAGTAATCTTGCTTACATTGTCTGGTCTGAAAGCTGATTGTGCTTGACATGAATAAAAGATAGTTGGCCAGAATTATAATGAAATATTTTAGTATAAATAAATTTGCAATGGTCTTGTTATGGTACACTGAGATTATATAATTGCCCTGACACGTGCCAGAAAAAATAAAATAGTAAAGTTCCTTTGGCTATTGGGAAAGTCCAGCTCACAAATGGACATATCTGAATAAATGCTATTAGAAGGCTTTATGAGGAAAATATATCAGTTTGAGTAAAGTCTCCATTGTCTTTTACAGCATGCGTTTCTCCCTTTGATGGCTGATGGTTTATGGATCACAGATATGAATTCACACATTTTCTTATTGCATACTTATAACAGGGTTGTCATAGTTTAGCCCCAGCTGAGAGCTAGGACCACACAGCCACTTGCTCACTCCCCCCAGTTCGGGTGAGGGAGACAATCAGAAGAGTAAGAGTCAGGAAAAACTCGTGGGTTGAGATAAAGACAGTTTAATGGGTAAAGCAAAAGCCGCGCATGCAAGTAAAGCAAAACAAGGAATTCATTCACTGCTTCCCATCAGCAAGCAGGTATGCAGCCATCTCCAGGAAAGCAGGGGTCCATCACATGTAATGATTACTTGGGAAGACAAATGCCATCATTCTGAATGTCCTCCCCTTCCTTCTTCTTCCCCAGCTTTATAAGCTTTATATACTGAGGATGGCATCACATGGTATGGAATATCCCTTTGGTGAGTTGGGATCAGCTGTTCCAGATGCATCCCCTCACAACTTTTTGTGCTCTCCCAGCCTGGTTGCTGGCAGGGCAGTGTGAGGAGCAGAAAAGTCCTTGAGAGCTTAGCAACAACTAAAAACACCAGTGCACTATCAAAAGTATTTTTCATCCCAAATCCAAAACATAACACTATACCAGCTGCTAGTAAAAAAGTTAACTTATGACAAGGGTATATAAAGGTGTCAATAACATGAAAATGAGCTTATAATAACAGAGCAACTTGCAGGTCATGTAGATAATTATTAAAGAGGTTAATCTTGAATTTCTAAGGTAAAAACTGCTGCAAGTGCAAATGATGACACTGCTCTGCTAGGAAGAAACTTCATAAGGTCACACTCACTCTAGCATACACATTATATGTATTGTTTAAGAATGAGCTAAGATCTTCTATCATGGATTATAGTGCTTCTCAGTAGACTGAGACCAAGATGATTGTTGATCTTTGCTTGACTGAGTTAAAGAAAGTAAATCTGATAATGATTTGCTGAAATTATCCCCTGAAGGTACACTGCTGTATTGCTTGCCCATTGGTAGCTCATATTGCCTCAGTGCTCTAGAAGTTTTTATGGCTAATGATATAGCAAAGTTGTAGCTAAATTTATATTTATGTGAAGACCGTCACTGATATATATTATTATAATCATTTGGCATATGTATGAGATATAAGTACATTGGATAAAAAATATGTGCCTATTTTATTACAACTATTGGAACATAAATTGTGCACAAACTAGTTCACATCTTGGTTAATGGTAGTGTTATTGCACAATGTAACGCAATGAATAGAAGATGATAAGGGTCAATTGAAGTCTATGGCATTTCAGTGCCACTAACCATAGCAATATCTGGCAGGGTTCCTTTAATATTATTTCATATGCTCTGTGTCATTACATATTGCAATGTCTGACACGTTTTATGCTTTTAATCTAGTGAGAGAGGTAAACTAGAGTTGAAAGAATAGGAATTTAATATCTTTTAATGGTTAGCAATGGCAATTAAAATTTGAAAATATTAAGACTACCGTGCAGGCTACCTCTTAATATAGCCTGTTGGAAGTAAAAGTTTGTGAGACTTTCTACAGAAATGAAAATGCCCTCTGAAGAAAAAGGTCAAAAATGAAGATTTTTTTGGTAAAAATGATCTTTAATTTTTCACATTGTTTCCTGAAAAGGTCTAAAAATGTGTTTAATAGTCAATAAGTGTGTATGTTTGAGGAGCTGACTGTAAGAATGAGACTGAATATAGGGTAATAGCATGTAGTTATGGCAAAATAATGGCCTCACAAAGTGCCAGAAAAATGTCAATATTTACAGGGAAGAGCACGAGTGGCATAAAGAAAAGTAACAAACAACAAAAACTTGAGTAAAAAAGCACAAATTTTCTGCTCTTGATCCAAATTGAATCTTCGAGGATTCCTCAGCAGTAGGAATAGTTACTTGAAAATAAAAAATTAATGTATCACAGCCAGGATGAAGAGTGAAGCTAATATGTCTCAAATCCCTTTTAATACGAATCCAATTAAAAATTCATTGTGAATTGCAGTAACAAAACTGATGAGGTTGACTGTTCTTTATCAAAATCAAGAAATCTGATGCAATTTGCAACAGTAAATAATTTTCTTTAGAAAGAGCTAAAAATGGCTTTGTTAAAAAAAAGAGACATTTTTTCAGCACACTGCTCACAAGAGTGTAACGACCACTGAAGTAAAACAGTGAAGGCAGTATTATTCTATAAGAATTTAAAAGGAAGGCTTTCCCTCTCCTAATGTAGCACTCAAGACTTTTTAAAGTATAATTTCCTCAGTCTTATTAATTATTTTCAGATGTCTTCAGAGGACAAAGCAATTATAATAATAGATGGTGTAATTACATGTTCAGTGACTATATAATAAGATTGCAGCTTAGACAAATTTGAGCTATATACAGTTAGTACTGTAAGAAGGCTATTAAATTGAGTTGCTCTTCCACTGGAAATACTTTTTCATAATTTGATGATTGCAAATGTATAAAATGCTCAGATATGAATTCATCCTAAGCTATACTGATTATTGATATTAATATCATTAATATATTAAAATATTTTATCATATAATATTGATTAATTAGTCTTTTTAAGGTTGCATCCCTGATTCTAATGTTACAGTGATCTTTGTATTCATTATATATAGCCACTAAGACTTGTGAAAAGAAAAGTAATCGATCAGTCAACTCTGCTCCAGAAAATTATGCATCACAGTAGACATAAATTGGGAAAAAAAAAAAAGATGGTAATAGCAAATCACAATATTAAAAATAAACCCCAAGGAAATATTCCAAAATCAGCTGTCATCTTTGATAAATCTGAATGCCTTAATTTTTATGTATGCCTGAATGTTCCACAGAATATTTCTTTTGTATGTGAAATTTAATATTTCTAATATTGATACTTAACATTTTAAAATCAATTTTTAAAGAAATAACACAAACATAAAGTCTTTACCTTAATAGTATAAAAATGGCTATCAGAGGTAATCTTTGTTAGTGTAAAACTATCTATGTAGACCTGTACATAGAGGCAAAGTAATGTCTGCATCCTTAAAATCCATGATGATAGCAACAAGACACATGTTTTGCATTGTTAAAAATCATACAGATGCAATGACTCTTCTCCAGTGTCTAAACAACATTAAAAATAAATTAACTGTGCCAGCAACAATTTTTATCCATGAACAATCATTTTAGAAATATTCCAAAAGCCAGATGGAAACCTTAAGATTCCCTCCAAAAATTTCCTCTTCTGTTGTAACTTACAAAATGTAGTTGTTGCTATGAATTGACATCACTATTCTGTTGTAAGAATTATATATGTACTCCATTAATATTATACATCTTTATATCACATTGTGTATTCTTCCCTTGATTTTGCAGGATCTCACTTCAAAGTTTAATTATCTTTCCAGCATCATTCCTTTAGAAAACTTTTCTCATAGCCAATCCCAAGTATGCACTCCTTGAATAATAGCTTCAAATTGCACTAATAGCTTTCAATTAAGACAACAGACAAAAGCTTAAATTATAAATAGGTAAGAGTAAAACATACTGTGCATTTTTCACCTTCCTTAATACATATTTACTGCTGTAAGTAGCTATTAACTTCTGTTACCCATTTGTAAATAGGCTGTGCAGTCTGAACATGAGAAAAACATTTTCTAGGATATTTGTCTGTAAGCAAAAGTTCTGCTGGGTGAACAAGTTTATCATATTTAAACAATACACTAATAGCAGTTTCCCAGTCGTGCAGAACGAAGGACAATTTATTCTGGCAAAAATTCATAAATGTGTAAATAAATAAAAATAATGATTCCCAGACCTTTAGAGTTCTGTTTTCATATGGTCCCAATTTTTGTATTCAGACTCTAAAATACAAAACTGTCTCAAATACCGATACAGTGCACAAACAGTTGATAAGTAGACCCAGAAATACTCATAATTATGAGGTTCAGTTTGCAATCATTTTGCTAACAACAAAATGCCTCTTTCCTCTTTCACTTCATTTGGATCGCTAAAAGCGACAACAAAAAATGTGCTCAATGGAAAGTATTTTTCCTCTGTAGACAAACTATAACCTTATAATTTTAACTAGAGTGTTGTTTATGTGCAATTTGCTGTGCTTTGATGCAGCAATATGGACACGTCACCTGTTTGTCATGTTATGAGTTTTTGTTGCAATACAGAGAATAAAGTGTGGCTGAGAGGTGCAAATGATTTTGAATATGAGACACACCTACAATGACAACATAGTCATTGAAAGAAGGATAGCGCTCTAAGGCATGAACAATGGCGTTAGCTGAGACTTTTAAAAAATGCCTGATAAAATAAGACTGGTGTTTAGAAAGCAAAAAATAATTCAGTGGAAAAGATGGATTGCCTTAGTTTATCAATATGAGAAACACAACACTGGAACTTTCTATGGCAAAAAGGCTCAAAGTAACGAAGCTGAAGCTCCTTCTTTGGCTAGAAAACACTCCACCTTTTCGCCCTTTTACTTCTTAACTAAAATAAAAATGCTGTGAGTGCAGATTAGATATTGATTACTGAAATAGTTCAATTTAAGATGTTTTATTTGCTGCTAGAACAGCAAATTCAGGATTTTTTATTTCTCTAAAACTGTCTAGGTTAAGGTGGACTGTCTGGTCCTGAAGCATCTTGCCAACTTGTACTAATCCATTACTCGTCTCTAACAAAAAAGAAAACCCCATTTCATTTTCTTGTTGCCATTCTTTTACAGCCAGAGAATGTGAGATATTGAACAACCAGCACTCTTACTAAAGGAGTAAATACCTCGGCAGTACCTTTTAAGACTGGTCAGTTATCTTATTTCATTGAAATTGCCTAACATACTTAGGATTTAAAAAGAAATGATTTTAATGATTTCTTGTGTGAGGTTTTATTTTCCTTCAAGATGCATTTTAAATATCTTGTATGTGCCACCATTTGTTTTGTGCTATAATGTAATATCTACAAAGTGCACAGCAGAGGATTCTGAGTCACTTTCTCATTGAAAACAACTACCTTTCACTTGCGTCATTAATCCTACAGGAAAGTAGGGAAACAGAATTAATATAAACAATGGTACGACATTCTAAGATGTAAAATTAGGAGTGAAGAGTTATTTGTAAGTCCCCTTTCCCAGAATGATCCTGGATTTTGGTTGAGAAAAACAGGTGTTGCAGTCCTTCCACCAAATGACTGTAATGTCAGTAATTGACTGTAATGTCAATCAGTAATGACTGATTGGTACAGGTGCAAATAGCAGTAGACTTGGAAGAGGACCTTATGGTGTCAAAGATAGCTATTTTTGGCAATCTGGATAGTACAGATATACAAAGAACAGTTGAGCTGTCTTTTGCCTGGCTTATTGGGATTTACCTCCTAATTGACTGCATCTCTCCCCATGTGACTTGCAGTGACTAAGAAAAGATCCTTCACTTTGTCTCTTCATGACCTTATCATAAAGATCTCTCTGATTAAAAAAAAGGGATTGCAGGTATTGGTATTAACCTGGACTGGTTGGGCATTCAATGTTGATCAGTCCGCCCACCTCTGTACCCTTAAGACCATGGAACAGATCCTGCTGGAAGACACGTCCAAACATATGTAACACAGGGAGTTGATTTGAGACAGCCCCTTCACCAAGGGCAAATCATGCCTCACTAATCTAGCGGCCTTCTACTACTGCATCAGTGAACAAGAGAAGAGCTGCTGATATCATCTTCCTTGACTTCTGTAAGACCTTTGATACAGTCCCACACAACATTCTTGCTGCTAAATTAGAGAGACGTGGTTTTGATGAATGAACTGTTAGATGGATAAGGAATTGACTGGGTGGCCATATCCGAAGAGTGATAGTCAACAGCTCAATATCTAAGTGGAAATCAGTAACAATTGGTGCCCCTTAAGACTCTGTGCTGGGACTAATGCTATTTAATAGCTTCATCAGTGACATAGACAGTGGAACTGAGTGAACCCTCAGCAAGTTTGTGGATGACACCAAGTTGAGTGGTGCAGTTGATTTGCTAGAGGGAAAGGATGACTTCCAGAGGGACCTTAACAGGCTTGAGGAGTGGGCCTGTGCAAAATTCATGACACTGAACAAGGCCAAGTGTAAGGTCCTGCAGCTGGGTCAGGACAATCCCTAGCATCAATACAGACTGGGGCATCAATGGATTGAGAGTAGCTCTGTGAAGAAGGACTTGGGGATACTGATGGACAAAAAATTGGACATGAGCCAACAATGTGCACTTACAGCCCAGAGAGCTAATCATATCTTGGGCTGCATAAAAAGAAGCATGTCCAGCAGGTTGAGAGAGATGATTCTCCCCATCTACTTCACTCTTGAGAGACCCCATCTGGAGTTCAGCTCTGGGGTCTCCAGCACAAGAAAGACATGGTCTTGTAAGACCAGGTCCAGAGGAGGCTCACAAAAATGGTCAATCCTCTCCACGGAAGAAAGGCTGAGAGAGCTGGGGTTGTTCAGTCTAGAGAAGAGAAGACTCCAGGAAGACCTTATTTCAGCCTTTCAATATTTAAAAGGGGGTTATAAGAAAGAGAAAGAATTTTTAGAAAAGCCTGTAGTGATAGGATGAGAGAGTGATAACGGTTTTAAACTGAAAGAGGGTAGATTTAGATTAGATATTAGGAAGAATTTCATTACTGTGAGGGTGGTGAGACACTGGAACAGATTTCCCTGAGAAGTTGTGGATGCCCCGTCCATGAAAGTGTTCAAGGTCAGGTTGGATAGGGCTTTGAGCAACCTGATCTAGTGAATGATGTCCCTGCCCATGGCAGAGGGATTGGAACTAAATCATCTTTGAGGATCCCTTCCAACCTAAACCATTCTATGTATAGGAGTGTTAGGAAGTAGAGGCCTCTTTCTTTCCTCTTTACAGAAGAAGAATTAAGTGGAATAGTTTCTCACCTGAGAAGATTTTAAAACTCAACATCCAGCTTCTGCTTGCTGTAGCCCTATCCCAGTTTGATTCCTCTAACACTGGCATTCATTTGACTAAAACAATATCTGTTTTCTGGACATCTTAGCTGTTCTCTGGGGAGAAGAACAAGTCACTCACCTGGACAGCGAGGCCTCCTGATGCCTATTGTGAGCAGTGAAGCTGATGAGGCCAAATTCAGGAAGAAAGTGGAGACCAGCACTTGCCGCACATCTCTCTTGACATACCTCGCAAAAAGTCACCTCATGAGAGTTTTCCCCAAGTATTCTGGGCTGAATCCATTTTTGTATCCAGAACTAATTTCAAGGTGGTGTATTTGACTCATGTGCTAAGGTTGTCTCCTAGAAGGAGGTTTCAGTGTGCATCAGTGCCAAAGAATTCCACAAAGCTGAGTTGCAGAAGAATATATGTCTGTGTGTCTGTCTGTCTGTGCAGATCTGCAAGGGCAGAAGTAATACAACAAAATTAGAAAAACTGTTGCTTGATTTCACAAATTCTTGTCTATTTTGTGTCTCTCACACTCATTGTTGACCCTTATTTTAACATGAAGTCTTGCAGGGTTTTGTCTTCCCTTTGTAAGTGGAAACAATGTAAATAAGAAAGGCATAGGAGCTAGATTTATGACAATAAGATGAGCTTAGCTACTTTATTTGGAAAAGTGTTAGGAGAAGATGTCATCTGACATATTATATATCAGTAGATGTGTTGATTGGTGCAAATTTCAAGTAAGACTGATTTTTACTTTTTGTATTATCTCAGATTATAACAGCATTTTTCCTGACATAAGTCACTGAATCTGTCTTTGTACAGAATCTTCAGGAATTTTGCTTCAGTAAATCTCATCGGATGAGACTGGCTATGGATATGATTAACAACATGAGGGGCTACTTGTTCAAGTAGTTCTTATATTCTTCTTCTTACAAACAAATGCCTTTTACAATAGTTGTTTTTTGACAGGAATTTTTTAAATTTAAATAAAATTACAACTTTTCACAGAGGCCACATAATGAGGACCACCAGATAATTAATGTGAATTTTTAATAAATATATTTTCATGTGACATGTAGGATGCAGGTTTACCTAAAGTATTTTCATGGATAATAGTTGCGTCTTTATTCCAACAAAATGAGCTTCACGTTACGTACACTTTAGAGGTCTCAGTATCACTTTAACCTATTAACATTCACAACTAGTAACATGAGTATTGGGTAAAAAACCCATATTGACAAAACTGTGAGAATGTGGGAATTTACTATGACTGTTTTATAAAGCAAGTCAAACTTATTAGCCTTGGATTACATTGTTTAAAGAAAATTGAGCAATACAAATAAATAAATGTGACAATGAGAAATAAATTAATTAAAAACTATTTCATAGTAAATCAATTTAGACAACCTAATTTGCCAGCATAATATACCCAGCATAATTGATATGAAGCATAGGTGGTGTCAAAGATAGAGAATATCATAAGGATTTTCCTTCATTTAGTAGTTTCTTCAAGTAGTAATGTTATTAGTATAAATTAAGTGTGAACTTACTTTATTTATGTTTCATGTGTTATGTAAAAGCAGTAGAACAAAGTTCTTAAAAAGCATGGCATGACAGGAAGTAGTTAATACTTTCACTAATCACCATGCAAATTTAACAAAGATATTCTGAAAAAAGTCTTTAAAAATATCATGTTGCATAAAATACTCAAAAATATAAGGCACTTAAATCCCATGTAAGACAATACTGAGTAAATGAGATTGCACATCTTATGGGTTCAGAAACATAAGTTCTAGTTTTGCTGTGCATCATTCTCAGAGTGTAGCCCTACTTTACCACATCTAAATTGAGACCTGGTAGTTAAAGCCCAGCAAACTGAACCTGATGACAATGTTGTTCCCTTGCGTGCTAGTGGACATGTCACACTGATCTTCTGGCACGCCACAGGGAACACAAAATATGTATGAAGCCAAGAATTCACTGCTAGTCTAAGTAATATTTCAGTTTTCTCTAACAGTCCTTCATATTCCATTAAGAAAAGCTTCGGTAACAACACAGTTAAAATCATTAACGAGTCCCAGCAAATCTTCCCAGTACCTATACCTTGCCTCTGGTGATGTGGTCCAATGTTCTCGTGGCCTAAGGCTGAGGCTGATGTTTCTGTCTCCTACAGAAAGACCCGGGACAGACAGGCACATCATCCCAATGGCCACCACCCTGCGGTCTCACTGGAAGGAACGTGATGCTGGAGGTGTAGTCCCTTCCTCCTCAGTCCTGGGGTCCTTTTGGCTTTCTTTTCATACGTTTTCCTTTCATTTCATACATCCCTGCCTGCTCCCTATCCCCTTGCTCCATTGGAAGGGGTGAAAGTTGCCCAGAGCCCTCCAATATCCCCCAGGGGCCATTTGTCTGCCAGGGAATGTCAGCCCCTTCCCCAGCAGCACTAACAGAGCTGGAGCTCAGACAGGCTGGGCAATGGGCACTTGGCCATGGGGCACCTGGTAAACCCAACTCAGCCCTGCTCAGGCCAAGGGCAACCCAGCCACCCCCGGGACCTGACACAGCCCGATGCCTGCCCCAAGCAGTGGCAAATATAATCATATTTACTGGGATACAACCATCAAAGCCGATACGACTTAACCTAATTAGACTTAGCATTATCTTTGATCTATGGAATTACTGAAGTTAAAATATTTGGAATTATCAACGGTATGTGTTTAGCTTGTTATAAATGATTTTAATTAGTCCAAACATTTGAAAATTTATAAAGCTTTTGATTAATGGCAAATATTGAATATCTATTTTTACATTTCTGTTGAGAGGAAGCTAGATGATCAATTTGCATATTCATATAGATTTGCAGGTTCACAGCCTCATTTATATTTTTACTCAGCAATTACAGGTTGACCCCTATTTATTTCTTTCAAAGTATATTTGAGGATGATGATAAGAAGAGGGGAAAGGTACAAACCTGAAGCATCCATATGGTGAAAGATGGATTTATTATTAATTACATCTCCTGGGACATGCACACACTATGTAAATAAGGGTAGTTTAAGTATTTTATACACAACAGTTGTGAGTATATTTTATTAATGATCCAGAATTCTTGCTCCAAGATTTTTACCTAGGGTCAAATTGATTTTATTCAAGGTTTTATGCCTAAAAAAAATAGAGCATTTGCATATATCTCTCAGTAGATCCTGACATCAAAGATTTTGAATCCACACTAGAGTTTTGCTTTCTTAATCTTCATACCAGCCAAACTTTTTTTTTTTTATAGAATTTTGCTCAGCATCTCGTTGCATTTTTTGAATGCTATCTTTTGAGGGTGAATTGGGTGAAAAAGGTATTTTAAGGGACTAACAAAAGGCAAATACTATAATAACTTACATGCTAGAACAGTATGATTCCACCTACATTATGCTGTTACTGTGTGCCTTCTATGTTTTTGGTCACATTTCTAGTTCCAGTAATTCATGCTGTCACCTTTCTGCTTCCCTTGTTAATACTGCAGCTGGATGAAAGAAAAATGAAGGAAAAAAATGTTTTTCTTACACTTTTTGTTTATTTCCAGGCATTACATAACAATATGCTGGTAACAAAATAACTGCGGTATTTATAGACATCCAGAATAGATAGTAACAATTCTGCTCTTAGTGTTGAAAGCAATTGATTAAAAGGGAAATATTAGCAGAGCTCTACAAACATGTTCTTTTTCAAGTATTTTGCATCACTGGAAATATTAGAAGGACATATTTGATTGTCTTCTCTCATATCTAAGGAGTACTAGAATTAGGAGAGTGGCTATTTCTCTCCCTGCTCTTCTGTTTTCATTCTGTTTTTTTTTTTTGTTGCTGGGTTTGTTTTTTTTTTTTGTTGGTTGGTTTTGTTTTTTGTTTGTTTGTTTGTTTGTTTTTTTAACTGTGAAAAATAGGCAACAGTTCATTTACTCATCAACCTGGTGGTCAGGAACCCACACAAGGTGGAGGTAGGATGAAGTCACCAGCCTTTGCAAATTAGAAAGTCTCCTGCCCATTTGCCTTGCCCTGGTAGATAACAGATGATCTCTGTAGAGAAATTAAGACATGTTGATGGCAATAAACTTTTCCTCTTGCAGCTGAGAACACACTGTGATGTCTGGAGAAATTGTAAAATGGATTGGTCTTCCTATCTTATTTCTCTTCTGAATCCATCCAAAATAAGACTTAGCTGGAACAAAAAAGGGTGGAGTCAAGGCTTTTTTTGATACAGATTGTAGCTGATACTATATTTTTTAAAAACTAGAACACTGTCTTCTGTGTTTCTATTTTTTTCAATGGACTTGTTTTCTCAGGTGCTTACAGTCCCACCTCGTTAGGCGGCTCTGTTACACAAACCACATTCCCTTGCAGTGGTGAGATGGTAATCTGTCTTAATTAATATTTTCATGCGCTTTCTTCACTTTTCACAGGTGTGCTATGTTACAGAAAACTTCTGAATTTCTCATAGCATACTTGTCTCTGTACACTTCTGTTGTATCCTAAATACTTGAGATTTGCCTCTTAAAAGGAGAGGAGGAAGTGCTCTCACAGTGACAGGCGACATGAGCTGTTGTTCAGGTGATTTCTAAGGCACCGCAGCACACAGCCATGATCTTCCATCAGAGATACACGGAGGAAATGAGCTGGTGTGGGAACAGCTGTGGTGTCTGCAAACATGATATATCTGAAATGGTTAGCTGGAGCATATTCAGTACTCTTCTGCACTGTGAAAATGAGGTAACACAAGCCTGACCTGAGGATGTTTTACGCTGGGGAAGAGAAATTCTGGCCTCGTGAGAGTCAAGACTGACCTGTGTATCTAAAATTTTGCTTACCACTGCTGCATCATGACAGGGTGATATATTCAAAGTTTTTCATGCTTCTAAGTAGCTTAATCTCACTGAGTTGGTGAGCAACTCTGCTACAATTCATGTTAATTATATATCCATATGTTGAGCCAATTTTAAAACAGTTATTGCATTTTATTTGTTACTGTGGCATGCACTTGTCTTCAAAATGTTGTACAAATTCCAAAAAAAAAGCAAGTGAATGTAACCTTTTCAAGTTCAATTAAAAAAAGACCAAACTGTATGGATGATAAATTTGATAATTTTTCTTGCTGTTGTGAGGAAAGGATCTTCTGATACTTCTTACCTCCATCGCTATGAAAGGTTTGTGAACAGCTTTATCACAGGAGAATTAAGATTATGGTCTGAATGTGCCTTTGTAGATAAGCTGGGAAACTGCATTTATCATTCTAAGGCATTTAGAATGATGAAGTCCATAGTAAAGCCTATGCAGTTCTTCCTTTTAGTTATTTAATATTCTTTTATTTACCCCACCCTTCCTATGACATTTGGGAGTAATGAAAAAGGAATAACATAAATTTCTTAAAGCAGTCAATGAAGCATATAGACTATTGAACACACAGAAAATGTTGCTTGACAGCTTTGAGTGTAAATGTTGTAGCTTTATGTGAAGAAACTGTATGAATTTAGACACGTATTTATAGTTTATCTTCAAAACAACTCCATAACATAAGGAAGTACCAATCAACATCATTTTATAGATGGAAACTAAGGCACAGAGTGTTAGATCGAATAGTATTTTTGTACTTTACATCAAGAAGCCACTGGATAAAAATGGTTTTCTGATCCAAATTTATGATCATTCAGGGGAGTGTAACCACTGGGTTACAGAGCTGTACACTTTTTGTGCTTTCTGTGGCCCAATAGTTATGAAATTATTTATTTATGATGTGTCTCTAGTCTTGCAGTTAGGACACTTTCCATGGAACAAGGTTGGTCTGGAGGAACAAACTGAACCTACATCTGATACTTAGAACAGCCAACAAATACTTATTGATTTCCAAAACTTAATTTTTTTCAAAGTGTAATTTCAAGAAAAAAAGCAAAACAGACCCCACCAACTTTAATGTTAACATTTTCAGGTGTACTATGTCATTTTCATGAAATCTAATTTGCTGATTAGGAAAGATGTTTTGGTTGAATGGTTTTGTCTACATCTAGATCAGCATGCACAAGTAGCATATAAAAAAAATAGTGATTGCCCCACCAAAGTCCCTTACAATCGACTTCACCAGGTACTGGGTTTCATGCAAACATTGGAAATGTTTTAGGGCTTTATATCTTGATTTGGATTGTTATATAACAATCACTTGAATTAATGGGTCTAGTTTAGGAGGTTAAATGATGGGTCTTTCTCCAAGTTGAGTATAAATCATAACATATTCTCAGGATCATTCAACTTCAGGCAAAAAACTGGAACCTTGATACTACCTTCAAAAATTTTGTCCCATTTGAATACGCTCATTTACTGTCTTCTCATTTTTGCTGTTCTCTAACCCTGAATTCATTATCTCGGTGAATACTCTCCTGCATTTTAAACGTCACCAGATCTGCAATGTTTCCGTTCATCCATGTCAAAAATATTAGTTACTCTTCCTGCTACAAGTCATACTTCCTCTGATTTAAATTCATTTTGGCACTTATCTCCTTTTTGTTTGGCCTGTAATAATTTTAAGTTGTTGTGCACATTTTCATGTGAGATTAAGTTCCGCCAGGCAACATTGGTTATTTAAGTTTTCATTCAGGATCAAGCTTTCTACTTTACTGTTGCAAATATGCAACCCTTTCTTATGAGTCAGAAGATTATAACACAAATACAGTCTATTTGATGGATAAAATATTAGTATTTTTCTCAGAATTCAAACAAACTTTCATTCCGTATACTAATGTGTTATAACGAATGAATTGCAGTTCCTGGAGATTTAGGCGGTGGTTGCAGTTTTGGGATCGTTTTTCCTCTAAATTTGTTTGAATAGAAGTATCATTTTGGTTCTTTTGTTTCTTTTAACAGCGGTGACAATACTTAACAGTCTTACTATTTGCATATAGATTATCTCATACCAGATACAAAAGCTGTTACACAGGATAAGTTATCTTTCCCACAGTACAATATCCCTTGAACATCTACATTTATAATAGCTACACTCAGAGCACTTTATGTGGGTGAAGGAGGAGAAGAAAGAAGTAAAGCTCAACAATTTGTATCAGTAAACCTGTTAAGAAGAAGAAGATTGGTCTGCAAATTAAATGTCTGTATGTTTTCTTTCTGGTATAAAGAACTGGAAATAAACCTCCATCTGTTCCTCTTAATGATTATTGTAAGAAAATAAGAAGGTATTAGAGAATTAAGATATTTAGAACAATTTTCTTGGTTTTATAGAAAGTACAAATGCTTTGAACAACATTTATGACTCTGAACCCTTAAGATGGGTCTTCTCTTTCCTACAATGCAGCCGCATCCAGGGCAGGAGCATCAATATCAATGGGCTGTGAACATTTTAACATTTTTTTTTTTCAAACAATTCACCTAAAACCTTAATGCAGAAAAGCAATTCAGAACGTGCTTAAACCCTACTGAATTTCATGAGATTTATACATGGCCTTTAAGAGAAGAACATGCCTAAGTGCATAACTTACTGAGAACTTCAGACCATGTTAGGATTGTATGGGCTATGCCTCTGCTGTTCTCCTCTGAGGGCGCCAAGGCAGGAGACAGCACACAGTTTATCAAGAATAGCAAATGTTATTTTTCACTACTATGAAGGCTGATTCCTGTCAGCATTACTAAGCTGGATACTGAATACCTTCTCACTCAAATTGTTCCTGAGGCCTGGGTAATTTCTCCCTGCCAGTCCAGGTACCCCCTACTCCAATGGCTGAGTGCCTCAGAATGCTCTGGAAGACATCTGTTCATCAAGAAGAATTTGATCTTGTCTGGCTTTAGAGTAATCTTTAACTGGTCATTTAATAGGAAGCTCAGACTATAAGTGTATTAAGTCCACAACTTTTTCTTCCCCCTAACTAGTGGCTAAACTGTTAAATGCCAGGAGAGAACATCACCTCTATCACTAATCTTTCTTCAAGCTATATTTTGAAAGGAAGTAGATAAAATTGCACAATTGAAAGGTAAATTTGGTCACTTGGTAACCCAAGACTTAATCATCCATGTTACAGCAAGGACCACTTAAAGGATATTAACTAACATGTTAGCTCTCTAGGCCTGGAGTGGGGGCTGGATAAGATAAAGAGGCAGAAAAGAGGTCTGTACACTTCAGGTATGTGATTCTTATGCTCATGTGGTTGCCTGAGTAGTACAGTAAACTAAAAAAAAAAAAAAGCCACACTGCACACATGGCTTTTCCTGCAAAAGTAGATTCTCTTTTGCGTTGTTTTTTTGTCAGGCTATAGCACATAGTCATCTTGATGACTATGGCATCCTGGAAACGCTGTCACCAGCCCCTGAGTGTGTTGTCCAGCACATTTTGGGTGCAGTGTGTATGCAGCAATCCTGGGAGAATCTCCCAGGAGAATCTCCCAAGAGAATCTCCCAGGGCTGGGCATGCTCTGAGCCTCTGGCCCAAGAAGTGTGTTTGGCATTCAAAACGTAAGTTTTTACACTGTGAAATGATCTCCACCATGTATTCAGGTGTGCTGGACATTTCTACCTTCTCCTCGTAAATACACGTCATAAAATTACAGCTTCCTTTGACTGAAATGGTAGTATCATTTAGGTGCTGAGCACTCTAAGCTCCTAACTGCACAGACATGCAGTATCAAGTGTCCTCAAGTCATATTATATATTATATATTAAATATAATAATCTTCTTCTGGCTGCCCATATAACAACTTCACTAAACCTGTCAAATTAGTATGACTAGAAGGAAAATTATTTTTATCCTCTGGAGATTTTTTTGTATCATTTGTCTGAGATGTATGTTACCAGAAAATGTTTTAATGGATAAAAAATACCTTAATATAGCCTAATATCTTTGTACTACATGCTCTTGGACAAGCAAAATTAGAGTTATATATCTCTAAGTCTCATTGGTTGTAAGCATTTATGGGGTTGGGTTTGTTTTTTTTTTTAGCTTATTGCGTCAGGTTGGCAGATCTTTTTTAAGGTTGGCAAAGAGTTTTGAACTCTGGGCTTTTTGAAGAGAAATGTTATTTCCTACTGCAATTATCTGTAGGCAGTACGTTTACCTTGGATGATCTATGTTTATTTTATTGCTTAAGGCTACATTTTCTATCCAGTTCATAAACTAAAGGTATCAGGGCTGTTCTCCTCATCAGGTAAGTTGTTCCATCTAGACAGAGACATATACAACTTTCACTGAATTTCGATGACCCGATATCTTTGCTGCCGATAACCTTATTTGAAAGTGTTTAAGAATTAAGCTCAACTCTGCAACGTGAACTGAATAGGAACCAATTGCTCACTCCCATAAGCAAAGTGAACTTTCATGCTCCATTAGAAAACAGCAGTATCTGCATTCGCTTAAAAAGTACCTCTCCATAATGCCTCTTCTTGTCTCTGGAGCCTTATTCCAGGGAGCTGAGAAAAGACAGGGTGGGTGAGCTTAGTCATGGCCAGCAGTTGTCCCCACAATAAATGACATTCTAAGGCAGCTGCAGCCTTTGAACCTTTTGATTTCAGCCCCATCTGAGCTTTTAAAGGATTGCAGCGGGGTTTCTGCTAGCAAAAGGAAAAATGAATTGAGCATGTGCCTCTCAACACATGCAGTCTGATACCACCTTTTCAATACTTCTCTAGTTCTTCTGTGTAAGATTTTATTGACGTCAGAATCAGATAAGTAGTTGTGGAAGACAGTGATTTTTCTTCTTGCCATTATGGCAATCTGTATGCAACCATCATTATCAGCATCAAGAGCAGCAGCAATTACAGTGTAATTATCTGTGCATCGTTGTTTCAGGTAGCTCCAGTTGCCTGACAAAAGGGTTCAAAAACCTTTTCTTTATAATTCTTGCATAAATGACCATTCAAATATCACCATTACCTTTATGGCCACAGTAGTGCACCCATTTCTGACAAAACAAAAAAAAAAAAAAAGCATTGTGATGATGCAGAGCGTTCAAGCCTTCTTGAAGGTAAAATAATATTAGTCACTAAAATAGTTCTCTTTCTTCAACAAATTAATTATCACTGGTGAACAGGTAGTTGAAAAATAATAAAGAGAATGTTTCTAACACTACGTTTGGGAGAAACTATAATGGGAGTGACTTTCTAGTTATCATTTTGTTTCTTTTATATTACCATGCTGCTTTAGATTTCAATCAGTTTTCAAGGTTCATGCATCATATGGTCATTAAAAAAGTTTGTTGCACTCCCATGCAAGTTATTCTTTTTCAAACTTTTCATAGAAAACATTGATTTACAGGAAGTGTTTGCAATTATTCTCAGATATAAAGAATACCCAGAGGCAAATTTACCTCTTTACTAACATAACACAATGTAGCGTAACGTAACACAACCTCTTTCCCAAAGTAAAATCCAGGCTTTATAGTAACACCATTAAAAACAATAGGCAAAGAGCACTTTTAAGTGTGTTGCAGCATTAGGAGAGGAAATCAGTACACATGATATGTAAGGAACAATAGAAAACTGAGTTACAACATATTACTAAGAATTATGTAATAAAAAGTTGCTTATTTGGAAGAGGGAGATTGGAAAGACAAATAATTTCTTCAGTTAAACTTAGTGGCATTATTTGAGAGAATAGAGAGAAGAATAATAGGAATTAATTTCCAATTTCAAATCATTAAATAGCTACCAGCATCTTAATAACAGCTGAGCATAGGAACAGCTTAAAATCTAAAATTAACTAAATTGTCCTCAGAACAATTGATGCTTTAAATAGCAGGATAATAACAGTAGTAGAAATAATTAATGGTTTTAAAGACATAGCAGAGAGTAAAGCTGTTGGTCCAGATGGATTCTTGAAAGAAACTTCAAAGTCAATACCTTCAAGCTATCCATACTTTTAAACAGGTTATTTAATATTTTTCTATCTAAAATTATATTATCTTGGTAAAATTATATGCAATAGGAAGGACTGTAGCACTGACAAACAGGTCAGCCAAATGCTGGTTTTGTCATCATGCAATTATTATAAGACTTCTAGTAAAATTCAAAAAATATTCATTTTTAAAATGTTTACATTCGTAAACAGAATGAAAGTAAAACAAAACAAACAATTCTTCCAATATTCTCTGCAACAAAATTGTGATAAAGTCAAAAAGAACTTCAGAAATATCTTTTAGTTGCCTCAAAAAATCAGGAAATTAACTGATAGATTGATATCTATTGCTGCACTTGAAGAAGTTCCTACTTCTGTGCGAGTAACCCTCAGGATATAACTTCATCCCAGGAAACTGGCCTGCTGTTGGCCCATATTCTGGGAAATAGAATCACATTTTTATCCCTTAACCCATTCTGCCTTCTACTATACTTGCATTTCACAACCAATGCAGGAAGAGGGCTAATTTGCTTATGTCTTTCTACTGTTTTGTTTTCACCTACTCATCTTGTGTGCCATGATACACTATTTTTTTAAAACAGAAACACAGCTCACTGTCACTCCTTATTTCAATTTTTCATCTGTGACTGTGACCAGAAATTCTCTAAATTTTTACATAGTACTACAAACCTTTGGGTTCTCCTGTAGTTAAGTTTTACCTGGAAGCACACAACACAGTGGGACACCCTAAGTGCCAGCAGTGATGGTGCTCTAAATAGGCAGGCACACTTATTTCTTTAAGCAACATGGAGAAGCTCCTCAGCTAAGTTTAAAGGATAAGGGCCTACATTTTCATTTCTAAGTGCCTAAACTCAGGTATTTATGCTCATGTTTATAAGTCTCCGAAAGTAGTCTCTGAGTGATTCTTAGATCCCTTAGTTTCTATACATATATATATATGTACCCATGCATTTAAGCATGTATATATAGAGATGTGCATACAAATACATATATGCATATACATATACAAATACATATCTATTTATGATACATGTATTTTATATAACAGGAGGTTTTTTTTTTTAATAGCTTAACAATTTATGTGCTAGAAAAATAATGTAATAATGTAATAATAATAATAACAACAAAACTTATTTAACTTCCTCTTTGTTACCTTTATTTTCCTGTGGGGTTTTTCCCCCCTGGAAAGTATGTGAGGTACTATAACTTGATAATTCTATGCAAACATGGTTTTTCACAATGATGTTTCTGCTGTGTCTTTCAAAGATCGAAGAAACCTTGCGTTCTTCCTCAATATGATTTGTATCTTAGAAATAAAATAGCAAGTAAAATGAAAGATCATAACTAGGTATAATGTCATCCTTAACTTTCAGATGCCTCTTCAGATCAGACATCACAGAGATATTGAAGTTGTTCACAAAATCACAGAATGGTTAAGGTTGGAAGGGACCTCAGAAGGCCTCACCAGTGCCGAACAGATGGGCGGGATCACTGTCCTTGACCTGTTGACAACACTCCTGCTAATGCAGCTCAGGATATCATTAGCCTTCTTTGCCACAAGGATACATTGCTGGCTCATGTTCAACCTGGTGTCCACCAGGATCCTCAAGGCCTTTTTGGCAGAGTTGCTTTCCAGATGGCTGTCCCCCAGCATATATTCTTGCATGTGGTTGTTCCTTTCTGGGTGCAGGACTTTGCACTTCGCCTTGTTGAACTTCATAAGGTTCCTGTCAACCCATTTCACCAGCCTGTCAAGGTTCCTCTGTGTTGCAGCGTGACCCTTTGGTGTATCAGCCACTCCTCCCAGTTTTGTGTCATTAGCAAAGTTGTTAAGGGTGCACCCTGACCCATCATCCAGATCATTAATGAATATGTTGAAAAAGATCAGACCCAGTATTGACCCCTGAGTTACATTGCTAGTTACTGAGCTTTGATTAGACTTCATGACACTGATCACCAACATCTGGGCCTGGCTATTCAGCTAGTTTTCAATCCACCTCACTGTCTGCTGATTCAGGCCATATTTCACCAGCTTCTCTGTGAGGATCTTCACGGAATGACACAGAATAACAGAATCGTAGGGTTGGAAGGGACCTTTGGAGATCATCTAGTCCAACCCCCTGCCAGAGCAGAGTCACCTAGAGTGGGTTACACAGGAACGCGTCTAGG
>VYZM01004362.1:108813-124196 GCA_013398915.1 Dromas ardeola | reverse complement strand
TCCCCCCCCCCCCCATATTTTGTGGAAGTAATTGAGGAAGCTAATGATAGGACATTCTATTCAACATAAAACTTACCTCTTTTTAACTAGATCTCTTCTAAAATGGAAATAAAGCATCCAAGCCCTTTGTCAACTAGCACACCAAATATGAAACTTGTCACACAAGCATCAGCAAAAACGCCTTTATCTGCTACAACTAATGAAGACCACCCCAGAAACAGCAAAAAGAGAAAAGCGATGGACTTCCTCAGTTGCATACCTGCCCCTCCACCACTGACACCAATCTGTTCCATCATTTCTCCATCCTTAAAAAAAGCATTTCAGCCTCCACGAAGTTTGGGCTTACAGCATAGCAAGTCATCAAAAGAAACAAATCAGAATATTGGTCATGTCACCTCCTGTAAAAAATCGAGAGACACTGTCCATCTTTCTGAGAATGATCTGGTTGCCGATGAAGAACTTGCAATGATTAATACACAAGCACTCATGAATAATTTACCAGAAGAAAAGAAGATTGATTATGTAAATGAAAACAGCAATACAACAGCTACTAATTTATCTGATGATCTTTCACACAAAAATAGTTCCAGGTCTACTGGGGAAGGAAGTAACTAATCAAAAGGCAGTTCTGAAGTAGCTGCGGCTCTTCAGAAAGACACAAAGGAACCTGAGGACTTGTTACCAGCCCGCAGAATGCTACAAAGACAAAACCCCCAAAAATGCTACTCAATGCACATGTACAGTATTGTATATATTTCAAATTCAAATTATTTTTACACTTTGTACATTAAATCCTGATTGTATTTAATAAAGCTGTATTACAAAAACAAAGACTCATGAAATGACATTTCATCTGCAAAACAATTTGGAGCTGAGTAATTACATGTTTCTCACACAAACGTGGATCGTACAATAGCATCAGCGGCTGTTATGGCTGAAGGTTTGATGACATTTATAAGCTGTTGCTTTGATTTTGATGTGTTCTTAAATTACAGCAGGATCTTTGTCTCAGTCTAAAGCAATCAGTTTTGTTACCTTCTGTAGTATTAGAACAGTTGTTTGTCAGTCCTAAGTAGCACAGGGCAAAATAAACAATTCTTGCAAGTTTATTGTTAACAAACATTAATTCTGAAATATTGCTCTGTAATTCTGCCATAGTTCTTGTCATTTTCCCCTCAAGCATTCCCTATAGGGCAAAAAGAGTTTTAGAGAACAGCTATGATTATTTGATTCATAGCAAAATGCCATACAGAGGTATTAATGGTAGATCCTTGGTCAGTGTTTCTGAGCTACTCCTTAAAGAAGCACTTGAGGCCACAGCATCATGAAAGATAATCAGATCTTTCTTTGATTTCATCATGAGGTCTTCCCGCTGGGAGTGAGTTAGCACTTGAATTCATTACTTTGTTCTCATTAATTTCAACAGGTGAAGCGTTTCAGAATTGGTGTCTCTCCACTGGAGAGAGAAACAGTCCTGCTAGACCGGCTGCCAACTCTGCATTCTAGTTCATTTGTTGTCTGGCTGCCCCTTGCCCTGCTGCTTCCCACCACGCGGGGGTCAAAGGAGGGAGGATGTTTCAGACCCGAGACCACCAGCTCCCACTCAGTAGCCTTTCAGGGGTCCTGTGGCTCGAGTGCTGAACGAGGGGTGGCTCCTGTCACCAAGCTGGACTTTGTGGCAGGACGGGAGAACTGTAATGGGCCAACACAAGCTTGCTGATAGTTCTGTAAACATTTGTGCGATGCTGCAGAGCCAGGTTCCCTAGGCCACCTAGTTCACATTTATTTACAATGATAACATCGCTTCCTTAAATGCTGCTTGTGTAGAAAATGCAATTCACCTCATACGTCTACTGCGTCCTGAAGACAGCTTCGCTTTTGCCCAGAAACAGCGTATTTTGTTATACCTCTTATACTTCTCTCTCTGCTAAACTGCTAGATGAATAGCAGCTGTACCCATATTTCTTAATGTCCAGTGTGAGCTGTCTTCATTTCCTACTGCAAAATAACTCACTGCTGTCCTGTTCTATAAGCACTGCCTAATCATCCACGCCTACTTTAAAAAAAAAAAATTGCCATCAGAAATGCTGAGTTTTAAAACTGTTTTAGGCTGCTTCTTGAGGACGTAATCAGCAGAATGTAACTATGGATAAAACTACTGCAGGATTGCTTCTTTTCTCACCCGTCAGTCAGTGGCTTCTTGGTACTTAGTAGTAGGAGTTGATTTCTCCCCTTACAAGAACGTTTCTTTTTCTCCTGAAGTCATTATTTTGTACTTCTGAGTTAGTTTGGGTATTTGGTAGCCTTGTGCTTCAGCTATTCAGAGCTGCTCCTGTAGCCCTGTTCCTACTTAGAAGTTAACAAGCACTAGCCTAACGCTGATGTTTCCTTTTAGCAGCCTCCGTGTACGGACTCGTCTCAGGATCAGTGGAACTCCTATGTCATGGCAAGATAAAGGGCTGGGTTTGGTGTGTTGAAGTGTTTCGCCTCCACGACGGAGAAGCTGTTTGGCTGCGACAGAGCTGAGGGAAGACCAGCATGAATCTAAACAGCAGAGGTGTAGACGGGGAACAGCACCAAATCTTCCTGCAATCGGTCAGAGCTACCTTTTCCACCATTCCCTTTGCCTCTCTTAAAGCCAGCAGTAATGCTCTAGGCAAGGTGGAGCGGGCAGATACAAAAGGTTATACAGCCAGATATGAAGTATTAAAACAGCAAGAAGTGACAACTGCATGGAGAAGGAATTGGCCACACGGCCTGTAAGAAAGAAAGAATTTAGGAATATTTATTGTCCTCTATTAGTGACAGAGCACAATGCAGGGGAAAAAAACCCAAAAAGCAAGTGGCACAGCCAGTAAATTTCACCATAAGCTTGAATGGATTTTCGTGGAGGAAGAGGAATGAGAGGGAGTACAGCCTGTACTGGGGACAATGCTCTTAGATCGGTCATGTAGAGCTGTGAGATCATAATCCAGAGATGCTTGAAGATTTGTAAGAAAATTTAGACGTGTAGTAGAAAAATAACAAGAATAAAAAACAGTTTAGAAAAAAAATGTAAAACTAGAGACTTTTATACCCTGATAATTAAAATCCACTGAGGAATCCACCTCTTCAGTTAAATGGCATGTTGTTTGTACGTGCCACGTGAGGTCTTCTGTTTGAGAAGACTGGAGGTGTGTTGAAATGGGCACCCATCCCATGAGCTGCATTTGGGCCACCGGAGCTTCTCCCATCATCTCTGCTTGGTTTTTCAGAGTGAAGAACACTGTGGAAGGTAACGTTGTGCTCGTATTGTTCTTTCATCCGTTGTATCTTTTGTCGAGGGACATGATGAGTATTTCTTCTGTAGAGTCAATATTAACAGAAAATACAAGTATTTAGCTGCCTATGTATCAGAGGTTAGCATCAGCTTGCTAAGGTTCCTGATGTGTTCAGGATAATGATTCATGTCCCCACTGATCTATTTCTAGCCCTTTTTTGCCAAATTGTTCTTCACTTCCACCTACTTCTTAAAAATATTTTTGTGACTGATGAAAAATGTAATGCAAGTATTTTTGTGGGCAGCCAGGACGTTGGACAAATGCTTTGAATTGTAGGCCAGGTGACACAGATCTACGTAGAAGACCTGTGTATTATTCTATATGGGTTTTAGCGCTAGCGGCTTGTTAGCCTCAGGGTGAGCTTTTAGAAATCTGGCGAAACCCAGACAAGGGCTGTAGGTAGCCCAGGCACAGACTCATAATCAACAAGAATAGAGGGCAAAAACCTGTTGTTGCTTTGTGTGAGCGCAAGTGGGGAAAAATCATACCCGATGGAGCTCACGCTCTAGGGCAGACTTGTAAATGCTGATGAGGCTGAGAGGGAGCAGAACAGGATGCCCAAACATTCAGGGCTTTCTGGAAAGACCAGAACAGGCTCCATTCTCTCGACACGTTCGTGGGAATTGTTCTTCCAAAGACCACCAGGGATTTCTGCTTGTCTATGAGTTCGCAAACTCTGAGGATCTTTGGTTTTGCCATTTAGCTGTATTAGGCACAATTCATCGCCTAGAAAGTTTGTCCTGCATCCGTATTTTCAAAGCGTTGTGGTGTGCAAGTCCTGCATCGCTCAACATGGTTTTTTAACCTGGTGGAATTAAGGTGACAGTAACACAAGAGGCTGCCAGCTGCAGCACCCCACTTGTGAAGCGGGCACCAGGTCCTCCAGCAGCCAGTGCCCCACCACGTGTGCAGCCCCCGCCTGGGACCAGCAACCGGCACAAACCGTATTGCCAGTAAAGACACGCCAGGGCGGAAGCAACCTTCAGCTGTCCCCGAATCATTTGCCAGAGGTGCTCCAAACGGGGCGTATTTCAATTAGTTTTACAGTGCTACTTTAAAAAGCCCGCTTGTTTCAAATGATTAATAAAACAAAATACAAGTTACTGAGTAGCTCGGCCTATAATGAATGATTACCAGTAAAATCTGCCTCTCCAGTGATGCCCTACAACTGGCTCCCAGCTGGTGCTGGTGAAGCGAGAGCTGACACTTGCAGTTGGCCACTAAGGCTGTCGGTGTCCTTGCCTGCCTGGAGCCACCGGCGCCCTGGGCCACAGCCCTCTGCCATTTGTCTCTGTCACGCGCCAAAAGGAGCAGCGCTGATTTTTGACTAGAGTTCCTAGTTGGTGCAAAACAAATCGGTCGGAATGAAGTACCCATGCCCTGTTTTCTTGTGACAACAAATAATTTAGCGCATGTTAGCTTCTGGATCTAGCAGAGAGGAGTGCACTTGCCACTTGTAATGTACTTTACAGCTGGTTGGTTAAAGGCTACAAAAGTAGCCTGCATGGAGTTCTTTAGTCATATAACCATTAATCCTGCATCCGCTAGCCAAGCTAGCATACTCAGAGCCCTGTTTGGCTGCCTCTATATCCTACCACATTACGCAGAGTTCATACATTCATTGTATCCCTTTTGCATGTGCACGTTAAGATCTTTAGAAAGACCCTCTAGAACCCCATTTCTTGACCGCACTTAACGCGGCATCCCACCGTGGCAAGACAATATTTGTTATGGTTAGCTTTTTTAAGAACAGATGTCTGAATATTGTCTGTAGTGCTTAGACATGTTTTGTGCCCAAATAGAGAGAGTGCTCCCCAAAATACAGAATGAAAATCAGCATTCCTGCCCCGAGGAGCCTGCAGTGTACATACACACTTCAGGGGGAAGGTGCTTTTTCTGCTGCCTGACTCACTTCAGCACGGTCAGGCTCTTTCAGGGCTGAATTCACTGCAGACTGGGTACCGAGGAATAGAAATTTTCCACGACAATCCTTCTGTTGTCATTTACTAGGCTACTTTTTAGGGTATATGAAGAAGAAGAGTGCTGACCTTTTTCAGAGCGCACCAATAAAATGAGCAGCTGTCTGCTATATCAAAGAGAAAAAGATGTACCTTGTCAGTTCTTGAACATTGAACTTCCAGGGTGTATCTGGTTCTTGGAATATAACTTCGTATCTATTTTCACGTGCCTGAAGAAGGACACAGAAGTTTTAGACGTACGGCTGCAGATCTGCGAAGTAGCCTATCTGCCAGACCCCCTGAGATTTTATCTGGCTAAGCAACGTGTCACATGTACCAGGGGCCTGAAAGGGGCAAACAACCGTGACTCTCATCAAGGTGCTGGTCTGAGTCCCAGCTAGTTTGTTTCCTTTACATCAAAGGATTTGGGTCTCCCAGCAAAACCTGCCTCAGCATTTCCCCCAGTCCTCGTTCCCCCACGGCAACGGCATCCTGGCGCTCTCTGGAAGTCACAGATGGTCCAAGAGACACCAGTTGGCCACGCCAATCTGGAGCTTCTGGGAGGGTGAGGTCAACATCTCACAGTCATGCTCTTTCCAAACACTGAGACCACAGGCCTTCAATATTTTTTTAAGGTAAAGCAACATATTTTTGTGTGTGTGTGTATATATACTTAATACAATTACTGATTGCTTTTGGGTTTTGATTTGGGGGAAAGGAGGCAGGAAAATCTTTTTACGTCTTGTTCACTTCGGCTGTGCTCTCTCTTGCTGCCTGGTCACCCACAAGCAGTCCCAATTGCTACTGGAGTGGCACGTCCAGGCTTTCCAGCACCACCAGTAATTCTTGCCTCTTCTGTGCTCCCATAGAAGCATTACTTAGACCCAAATTTCTTAACTGGCAAGACTATAACCCAAGAACAGAAGCATGAGTACATTATGAAACTGTAGTAAAACTATTGCCATCTCTGCCAGAACTCCTGACAAGAGATACCAGTGCGTCTTTGAAGGCTCTTTATGGCGTGTTTTTCACAAGTCATTAACTAAAATTGGAAGTCGTATCTTGATATATTTGTCGCCAAATAGTCTGGGAACTGCTCAATTGATGTCACTACTGGGGAAGGGGATGACATCCCAATTGCCGAGAAGTAACGGGGCACGTTCAAAGACTGCTAATCTTTTCAAGTAATTTTGCTCTCACTGAGTTATATAGCCGATTAGCTAAAACAACTGCACTGGCACCTCTTCCCCTACTTCGTCACAATATCAATCCTTAACTATCATTAGAGAACTATGGGAAAATGGAAGTCATTATTTTTAGCCATGTTAAGAACCATTTCAGTCAGATCACCTCTTAAATGTCATAACTGAGCATATACAAAAGCAATAAATCAGAGCTTTCCCTACCATCATCACATACGGCTTCATTTCCCAAGCATGGATGTTGGTATTATCAATAATAACCGGGCTTTTCCCATTCTTCATTGCTTTGCGTGCTGGAATGTAACACATTAATTAAAGCTAAAATGTATCGAATAACAGACTGATCCAGGTCTTACTAGCCCCCAAGGGTCCTCTCTTTGCCCACTGCTAGCACGCTTGGGTCCCCAGCAGACTTGGGTTGGTAGCTATCACCCAAACAGGAGCAGAGGTCAGTGCCCAGCAGATGCTCTCCTGCAGGAGATGCCCTCAGCAGCAAGAGCTGAAGCTCTCACAGAACATAGCAGTATCACAGCACTAGGTATTTACAACAGCTAAAAATGACTATTATTTGCAAAAGATCCCTGTTATATGATCTCAAAGTATGTCTGCCATTGCTAGTGACAAATTCAGAGTACCGCCCCAAAAGCACGTTACATTTTTCTCTCTGAAGTAGAGACCTGGCTTGTTTCATTCTCAAACTTATAATTAGGTTTGCAAGTTTTCCTCCTGGCTGTCGCTAACTTCCCCCATCCCCCGTAACACCCCCTTCCAAGTCAGGACAGACATCCAAGAAGCTCCAGCCTGAAGGATGGTGCACACACAGCTGCACCCAGCAGCTGCTGGGCTGGCACTTGCCTGCCACGTGCTGTTACCAAGCTTCAGCACTGAACAGTCACTGGTTTACTTTCTAAAAATAACATCTATCGATCAACAACATCTTTTCATTTATAAATTTCTCTCTTATAAGTCAGAAGAAACAAAGTCAGAAGTGTAAATATTTTTTTTTTTTAACCAGTACCCTGTGAACTTCAGTATATGACAACACTTTGAGCTATTTTTATTTTGGGGGGCTCATTCTAAAGACAGACTGAGAAGAAAAACTACTCTGCAAAACCTCTGGATCGGTTTCAGTCACCTCGCTTTTGGTTCCACTTGTGTGCATCCTCTAGGAAGTCAGGCTCAAACACGTATACACCATTTTCGATAAAGAAGTCATCGGTACTAAGAACTACAGCACTGGGATAGTCACGTTTCAGTTGTCTGGAAAACAAAAAATGATAGGAGGATTACTATATGCTAAGACATGCCTTTAATCGAGACCATTAAATGAAGAGCTGTACGAATGCTCTGCAAATAGGGACAGTTCTTCATTTGAAAAATCTCAGCTTAAAGGATCCGAAAGTAAAGTAATCAGTAGATGGACACAATGGACCTTAAAGGCACGGCCTGGATTTCTTTAATTCAGCAGAGGAATCTGCAATGGGCTGACAACGCAAATCTTTAACCATATTAATATATTCAGTTTTCTGAGTTATCTGAGAAAGTATGACTGTAAATACAAAAAAAAAAAAAACACCAACTCCAAACTTGCTAATCCCATGGACATTGGCCTCAAAAGACAATTTGATCACGGGAATTTTGCTACAGAGAGATTTTTGAAGATAAGCAGGAGGAATGACGATTTCTCATTTAGTGCAGATGGTCTATATTATTATCAGTTTGTCTTGTTTCGGGTTTTTTTTGGCTACAAAGCACTTTTTTAATTTGCAAACAAATATCTGAGCGATTAGCCAGTATTTCCTATTATTTATTGCAATTTTATGGTTCTTTCTGCTTTTCACTTGTCCCTGTTTTACTTTATCCTCCTCTTGTAGAGTTGAGGAATTTTTATTTATTTTCAGCTTTTACACGTTTTATAAACAAATCTGAATTGCTTAGATGGGCAGCCCCAAATGCAACAGACCCATAAACGCGGTCCCCCGTGGTCAGTGGCAGGGGGCCACCCCCCACCCTTTGCTTCTCTCTGCTGTGTCCCCCACAGCGATGCTCGTTCACACCCGGGATGCCCATGGAGGGCGGACGCGTGTCCTGCCGTAAGCTCACCAGCTGCCTCCCAGACGCTGAAAATGCTCCTTATGTGGTGGCTTAAATACGAAGCGTTTCTCTGCCAGTCCTTAGAGAGCATAAAAAAAAAAAATTCATGCAGAACTCGGTTCCTGTTTGTGTGCTTTCATCCAGATTTATTTGTGTCCACAGAAAGAACTGTCTATTTTTTCCAGTCAAGGGAGTGCTGGGGGAGGAGGGAGTCTCTGGAAGAGGTCCGGGAGAGCCCACGGCATCATCTCCCTGCTCTCTGTTTCCCTAAGGCCCAAAGTGTCTCTGGAAAAGAACGGCAGGCCCACGGAGAGACCTTGTGGCTGTCAGACGTGAGTGTGCTGCCCTGCTGTCTCCCACCACGCATGGTCTCCACGCCCTGGCACTCGTTTCAAACTTCCCTGATAAAAGCGCTTCTCTTCCGTCCCCATACGCCGCAGAACGACTATTTCTCAATGTCTTTGCTAATTGAGCAACGCCAAGGGAAAAGGTGCCTCCAGGTTATCGGCAAAAAACCAGACACACAGACAGAAAAGGCTGAATTCTGTCATTTCTACCTCTGCCGTAACCATTTACTTACCACTTTTACCCTAATCTGCCTGCTAGCAGCAATTCTTCGCCAGGATTGTGTGTTACATTTAAGCGAATAAAGGTCACCTTCTGACTTTGTTCCACCTCCACTGTAACTTCTACCGTCTGCTGATTAATTAATACTCTTTTTTGGTGGCAACTGCCCCAGAGAGCAGAGACTCCCTGCTGAGGGACTGGCCAGGGCTGGGCCGCAGCCACTGTCGGGTACCATTTAGCACCTACATGTCGTTATCTTCTAGCTCCAAACAGATGCTTTATTCACCTAATTACTGCTGGGCAAACAGATCGAACACAAGTCGCATTGCGAACTGTTAGCAAAGAGTCAAATTATTTTTGCTTTCGTTTTGGGCCCAGGCAAAGAATTCTTATCATGAAAAGCACGGGAGCACCTAACGCTTACCCGGCTTCTCTCGTGCCGATAAACTGATACATTCAGCTCTGACCGTAATTCAGCACCTTTCCCGCCGCTTTACCCGGCTGCATCGCTACCTCTGCGCTAAAAAAACTGACCGTGCTAAAATACGTGTCATCCCTTTAGCTACTAATAGACACATAAAATTGCACACGTTAACAAAAGATCTCAAGATTATTTTTTTTCTTGCTCAGTGCTTCTTTCAAAAATGTTCTCAACCAGTGCAAACCTTAAAAATTATCTTCTTAGCCAACACCTTATTACATTGTTAACACAAAAACGCACTCGTGTGAAAGCTTTGCTATTAACCGTTAAGCAATCTAAACAGTGTGTGATTATCTGTAAACTCAGTCTGTCTGCTATCCTCCTATCGCTGGTAATTGAAGTAGGTAAAAGCCGTGCTTCAAAGGAGGAAAAATATGGCACAAAAAGTGCTAAGAACTATGAACGACCTTCACATTTGCTATATTCACACCAAACAAACTCCTACTAACAGCAACATAAGAAAATATTAAGTGGGAAAAAGATGTTTTACCTTCTGCTTATTTTGCTGGTTTTAACTTTTAGCTTTCTAAAACAACCAAACTGACACTAAAGTTTACGATCATTTTCGGTAATCCCCTATTGCCCATGAAGCTGGCGAAAGTCCTGTTTCTTCTCACCCTTATAATTTCAAAGGGCACCGAAACCTCTTTGGTACGTTCCTTGAGAAATAAGCCTCCTACGATCTATGCAGGACCACAGATTGCTTTAGAAGAAAGGTTTTATAATCACATCAGGCTCCTAATCACTGTATGGAATAAAAATGCTTGTAGTTTAGCAAAATATACACCAGTTATGCAAAATAGGGGGGCTTGTGCCCAGTGTTATTTATTAATAAATTTCGAGCAGCACTGCAAAAAGAAAATTACCCATTGCCGTTAGATCAACAAGTGTAAAGCATCCTAAAGAGGAAAAGAAAAAATGACATTTCTTTGCAAGATCAAAGGGTACATATGAGCTATGTTTGCATTTTTTAAAAAAGCCACTGAACTTGAAGCACTGCACTGTGATAAGCAGCATGTGTCAAAGGCTCAGTATTAATTTGCCTAATTGGGACATTTAATAGCACAGTGTTACAGCTCTCTGTCTTGCAGTACTTACAAAATACGGTATGTGCTACATCTTGCTGAAGAAAAGTTTGCTGCTCTTTCAGAAAATACAAAGGATAAGAAAAGAAGAAGAGAAAGGGGGATGTTTCCTCTGCTTGCAATAAATCTCCCCAAACCCTTTCCTCCCCCTCCCACAAGGCGAAGCAGGTTTCCATGCCAGGTACCGCAGCTCATCAGATCGGCTGATACAGTCCGGGGAAAAAAAGAAAGCTTTTGGAGGCTTCTGCTCTTCAGCTCCGACACAACAGCAGCAACTTCACGGATCTTCCAGCAGGACCCGGGAACTGGTAAAGCCCCTGGAAACACAAAGCTGGGCAGAGGCAGAAGCTTCCCCGTCTGCCCGCACCGGCCCCACTGGCAGCCCGGGCAGCAGGGACGCTTCTCACCGATGCGGCGTCTTGGCTTGTGCTGGTGCCGTCTCACCCCGGACAGACGGATGACGGCTGCCGTGATAAAAAAAGGAGAATCTTTCTGCTGAAAATACAGCTGCATTTCTGTGTGCCCGCAGCAGCGTTGGGACGACTGCCTCCGTGACCAGATCGGTGGCTTTAGGGTCTCCTGTGCTATTCATCGGCTGATCTGTTCCCATGATTTATACCGGCTTTAATTCCTCTTTTTTTCCTAAATAGCATCTTCAGTGTTTTCAAACAAGCATTTCAGATTTTAATTCTCTATATAGACAATAAAATAACTATTCAAAGTTTCAGCTAGCTGGATGCATTATAGGACTTGGGAGAAGTGTCCATGGACACTTAATAACATCATTGGCGACAGATAAAAAAAAAAAAAAAATCTGTTACTGTATTTCATAGGCTGCCACGTGTTTCCACCAGAAAATTTGAATATAAACTAATTTCTGATTTGAGCCTGATAAGCAGAGTGGAAGGAACATTTCCAGTGCTCAGAAGGCAACAGAACGATACGTGGGGCAGATCTCAGAGCTGGTAAATTCCCAAGGTACTTCCAGTCAGAACTAGGAGATCCGGAACGCATGCCAGCACTTATCAGCTGCCTGCTGGGTTCTAACAGCTTCTGGTGCCTGAGGACTTTGCCCTGGTGGGAGCCAGCCCCCGATCCCTGCGCTGCTGGCAGAGGACGTACGTGCCTTCATGTCTGACCCATGGGGGCTACCGCAGCCGCTCCATCTTCTAAGGCCACAGACTGCACGTCATATTTGAGAAACACATTCAGGAGAATCACCTGAAGCGGTACAAAGGGGGGTGTGTGGGGGTGTGTGGGGGTGTGTGTGTGTGTGTCACACACAAAGGTAAATGTTTACAATGCGTCGCCGCCTGGAAGCGGGAGCTGCAGAGCTAAAGTCCATGAACCCTGGTCAGAGCCACAATTCTGCAGCGGGGTGGGGGTGCTGGGACGAACTGGGGAAGGTAATGGATCGTACAGATCACGCCAAGCAGTGATGCTCCAGTGCCAGCGCATTTTTTTTTTTCCTTCCTGTTCTGGCAGATTCCTCCCTCGGTGCTTCATAAGGGCACAAAAGAACAAACCCATTTCAAGTGATAAATCAACAGCAGTAGCTGAAAAGTTGCGTGTTTGATCATGCCCAGCCTCGTGCCTGAACAAACCTGCCAGACAGAGGGTTACATGAGTCGTGCACCATTGCAGTGTGTTGTAGAAGAGCTGGAAATGCAGCTCCTGTGCAATAAAGAGTGTTGGGGACGCAGGAAGGAGCTTGTCTGTGGCTCACTTGATTATTTGGAGGTATTTTTGGAAGCTATACCCACTACTGCACCTCAGGTAACTGGTGTCTTAGCAGTCACCTAGGTCTGATCATGAAATCTGAACTGTGAAGTTGGGGGAATGCGTTCAGGAGGAGGGTGTTACACTCACCCGATGGAGGCTTTGGGAGATGCAGCTCCCAGCTCCTTCTCCTCTCCTACGCGCTTCTGCTGGTGGTGACGGATGGTGAACAGTTAGAGGGAGATGGCTAAGGTCACCTAAAATACGTGGTTCAGGGAAGCATATTCTCAACAGTGAACGAATTGAAAAGGTTTGGAGCTCGGTGGAGAGCAGACCAACTCCTCATTCTGCCCTGACTATTGACACAGGTGGATCCTTCACCATCTTTACCAGAAACGAAAAACCAGACCTGAACCGATCCATACCAGTGTCGGCTGCTTTGAGCTGGGGGAGCAACCAGGTCGGGGAAATTATTTTAATGAAGATGCATTAACTAAATCTTACAAAGCTGTGTCCATCTGTACTGGGTGTCACTGAAAGGTCAGGGAAACGGGTTGTGGATCCAAGATTGTTCCTAGGATTGTGTGAGGAACTGAAAAGGGGCCTTTCTGCTGGAGTTATCAGCGACTTGCCATGTCACCGGTGATAACATTCATGGTTTGTGACTCTTCTGAGCACTGTAAAGATGTACAAGGTGTGACAGAAATACTGGCTGATACACAGAATGAATGAATGGAGGTGTGCGTGAAAGCACTAGAAGAATCAACAGAGAAAAGGCTAAAACAATGGTACACGCTGACAACCGAAGAACATCCTTCACAGCAACAAAACTGGGAAAGGTGCTGTTTACACAGTCCTCAGAAGCCAGCACTCGGCTAAGGCCTGGCATGGATGACTTGCTGCTGGAAAACCCGTGGTCTGAGAGCAGGAGGACGGGCAGGGGGTCACACCAGCCTGCACACACCTTCCTTCCTCCCCTCATTCCAAAAGAAGAAGAGGCTGCAGCTGGAAAGACACCCAAAATGGGAAAATGAAAATAATGGGCAAAAAAACCTGCCTAAGATTCATGGAGCACCAAGTAAGCAAAATTTGGAGGCAAAAAGATGGCAGCACAGATACCGCTGGCTGCAGGATGGCACAGCAGACCTGGCCAAAACCCACCCCATCACCACCCACCATGAGGAACCCAGAAGAGAAAGTGAGGATGGGACAGCTGAAGGTCCTTGTCCTCTCTGATTTTGGACAGACCACCTGTGCATACACATCTCAGGGCTTGCAAGAACTTGGGTGTGATAGTGCGAGTGAATAAAATCTGAGAGAATGAATCTGGATGGGTGCAATGAGCTTACCGAGGGTTTTGCAAATAAATACCACTTTCCTCCTCCAGCAGGATCTTGCACTCAGCTTTGCTGCAGTAATTTTCTGCAAACATCGCTTTGCTTAGCACATTGCATTTACCAACACCACAAGGTACATGATGTGGGAACAGCAAATCTCAGAATTTTCTTGGCATGGTCCTTTCATAATCTGGACAAAGTTAATGGCGAGGTACTAAATGCAGTTTTTACAGCCGCCCTTCGATCTGTGCACTGCTGAATGGCCAAATGTAATGAGACAATTAACGGGGGCTAGAAACAGAACGAGTTCCTCAGATGTTCATCTCACAGGGGACTAAAACAATGCTGACAACTGAGTTTGTAAATCTGTCATTAATAATTAACCTTGTGTTTTGACCTAAAAGAACAGGTGTGTCAGTTATTTGCGCTGGCTGAGAATATGGCCCCAAATCATTACGTTTTTATTGTACTATGAGAAGACCCAAACCCCCTGAAGGAGAAGGGCCCTGCACTTACACAACCTCTTCAGGGGGAGACGTATTTTGGGTGTCAGTAAAAACAGCGTTTGGCTGTTCATTAAAGGCCTTGGTCTTGCAGAAGTCCTGCGAATCAGAAGGCACAGTGTGACATGGAGGACTGTACCGAAAAGAGGAAACTGTAGATTACCCAATGCCTCACACAGCTTCACGCTGGCGTCTCTCACAGCAGAGCCCTTCCTGCAGCAGCCCGTGATCCCGGCATGGGTTCCTCACCCGAGCAGAGCAAGAAGACAGCGAGTGTCCCTCTGTTATAGACTCATAGAATGGTTTGGGTTGGAAGGGACCTTAAAGATCATCTAGTTCCACCCCCCCTGCCATGGGCAGGGGCATCTCCCACTTGCAGGGACATTTTGTTTTGATGGAGAGTGGGTGACCCTGGGAGCCGTGAAACACCAGAACCTGACATTTTCTGATACCAGACTATGGCTACGCTGCGTCCCATCGACTGCGGCGCCATCTCCTATCATTCCCCTCTGGTTTTTCCACCTATTTTATCAATCTTGGAGCTGTTGGAGAGTGGAACAGTCTCCTCTGCCCGTTTTATACACCCCCGTGGCTCTGACCGGAGGGCTGGGCATCATGAAAACAGAAGTCAGAGTTGTCGTCAGTTTTCCCAGTCAGAGCGAGTAAGCGCTTTATGCTGTTTGTGATTAACCACGACAAAAATAACCCACCAGTCTGGTGCTTTTTAGAGAAGAAACAACAACTGTCTTGGCCTGGGTGATGAGTCCATCTTATTAGAAACATCCCTTTCAGTACCGCTGGCTCAGAACAACAATATACCGAGCTACAGGCAGCGTATCCGTGGGGCAGCTGCAGGCAGCCGGAGCAATGGAGCTCCGAGCCGCTTCTGCCGGCAGCGGCGGTTCCCAGCCGGCTCTGCTCGATCGAGGTCCCTGCGAGGCTCCCACCTCCCCCCAACAGCCACAAAACCAGCCCCGAACTGCTGCCCCCGCCGCCTCCTCAAGCGGTTTTTCCGGCGGGTTTTTCCCGTTCCCCGCTGGGAAGCGGCAGCCGGCTCCCGGGAAGAGGGCTCCCGGCTGCTCCTTCACTCCCCGCACCGCTCCTGCTGCCGGGGCAG
>VYZM01004362.1:91469-101989 GCA_013398915.1 Dromas ardeola | reverse complement strand
TTTGAGTTTCTACAAGAGCAAAAAAAAAAACACCACACAAAAAAAAAAAACCCAACTAACTTCCCTCCATCTCCCAATAGAGAGCCCTAACCATCTCAGCAGTCCCAAATCAAAGGCTTTGCTGAGCACCAAGGCTGCTGCAAGGAAGACGGGACCTTGCAGCAATCAACCCTTATACGTGCTTCATCTGCATCAGGGGACCCCCAGCTTAACCTCGTGATCGCAGCACAGATCTTCATCACCAAGTCCTTCTGCACAGAGCCTGCAATACCTTGGTTTTTTTAAACCAAACACTGACTGGAGGCCTTCTTTTGTGGTAAAGTATGCATTGCTTTAATTCTATATTCTCTAGAACTAACATGAGCCAGCGCTGTAGAGTATTAGACTGCAACATCACATAACAAACTGGGGCTCAATGACGTTTCTTTTCAGACCAGCAGTGCTCTCCAAGTTTGTTTCTTTAGCATAAAAACATTTTAATCAATAAACCTGGACATTTTTGGGTAGTAGCTTAGGTTACAAATCCACACTGAGACAGCCTGTCAGTATAAGCAAAAATCTTGCCTGCGGAGTGTTCGCATTTCCAATATTATAAATAGGGAACTTATGAAAATTTGTGGCTGACATGGGGCTAAGTATTTGGTGAAAATATTTTTTTATTTGCTTACCAAATATTTTCGTATTTACCAAATACTTTAGTATTTGATTACATAAGAGGACAGTACCGCTACCAGATGTTCTTGATGTGATTAATAATGTGTGCTGCCAGCACCTTGCGAGATCAGTGCCGTCTGTACTACGTGGTTCAGAGAGATTCCCCTCATCTTCCTACATGGGTAGTTGGTAGAGGCTAAGCACCAAATGACCTGCAGTGTCAGTTTTGTCATCAATGATACAAAAATGCATATAATCAAATCAAGTCCCACTCAGGAGGTTTCAATTCCAACCCAAACTGTTCAACTGCTTTACTTCCGCCATGAACCTCCACTGTGAAAATTAAGAAGTCTTCTAAAACGTGAACTTCTGCTTTTGTAACTGTCCCAACACAGGACATGTCTGCCTCTGACTCCTCCTCCAGCCATCGACTCATGCTCAGGTCAGGCACAGGACACTGGGTGACACAGAGCCCTGGCCAGACCCCACGTGGATGATATTCCAGTGATCCTGTGACGTCTGGATGGGAATAATTTAAACCTTGGGATCTGGAATTTTTTTCTGTCTCAGTTTGCTCATGGTGCAAGTTACTCTGTTTCCGTGTAACTCAGTTTACTTGTTTTAAAGCTACAGATTAATCCATTTTCCACTTTGGAAAGAACAACCAATGGAAAATTATAAAGAAGTTAAGGTAGCGTTTTCCAGCTGGATCCAGAAGTCCTTCCTTCTTATCACAATCTACCGAGAGTATCTCTCATAAACAAACTGGAGAAACTTTGCCAAGTTACCAAAGGGTTCAAAAATTCACAAGACAAGCACGAACACGACAGCGTACTTTCTAATACTCAGTAGCACACTTTGTCATACCAAATGAAAACATTCATGAAAAATTAACACGTCAGTATATGCAGTCCTATTGCAGCCTCCTGCTGCTGATTCTCTACTGAAAAGCAGAACTGTCACTTTTTCATAACTTGGTGAAATACTTTTTTATTGCTCATACAGTGCTCTTCATAATTAGACCCTTAATGGAGTCATGCTGAAGAGATGAGGAAAACAGGACCGAGATGACATGACTCACAACAGATTGCCACAATAATCAAACTGGGAATAAAGTCCAGCTCTTGGGCATCCTAGACCACTGCTTTCACTTCACTAGGAAGGTTTTAGATTTTGGAGAAAAAAAAATTTATGGCTTTAATAACAAAATGTTGCCTTCTCTTTCCCCCATTCAGGCTTAAAAAAAACCCCAAACCCAAAACAAAGCAACCCTCAGCTCTTAAGTTGAAGAAAAAAAAAAAAAGAAGTTGGGTGATACTAAACGCACCTTAAAAATTATAACAAACAATGTTCTTTACATGTCTGGTGAAATACAAGAATGAAACACATTCACAAGTGGGACTGATTACCTTTTCCTTCATGCAGAATTTAAGATGGTCAGTCATGACTGATGAAACATGGCATCCAGACAGCCAGTGCCAGAGTAGGTCATGATGTTCTCCTCTATCAACCCTTGAAACAGCTCCATTTCTGGAAGAGTTTCAGAAGAGTCTTGATTGTCCTGACGATTTTTATGTAGATCTTCAAGACTAATAATACCATCTAAAAATAAAGAAATTACAAACTGCAGCCAAAGTAGTCTGAAATTATCTAACATAGTCTGTCATTTATATTATGTCAGGATAGAGTATTTCTAGAATAAGCTTTGATTTCAACGGAACACTTCTATTTCAGACATCAAATCCTATCAGCTTCCAGGGAGCTACTATTGTGTATTTTTAATCTCATAGTATGGAACTTGTGAAATTATACTAAACTCGCATGGAAATCATGGAAAAAGACAGCCAGCAACCTTATCCCATAACCTCCACACTGCAGGAATTAATGCAATCCCAGAGCTTCCCATGGACCGTGCTATCTCTTGCTGCTCAAGTGTGTGACCTATTATCATGCTGGCAAGTTTTAGTGATCATTAAGTTTAATTAAGTTGAAGATGCTCAACCATTCAGAGAAATAAAGTCTAAAGAAAGACTGCTTCATGCTAAACGTCTTTCTGATTGGGAATGGGTAAACTTGAGCTAAGGATTGGATTAATTCCATATGGGAAACTTTAAAAGGCAAGGAATTTCAGCACTTGCATCAGGGAACGTGAAGTGATGATTCACAGCAACCATAGCTCTGCCATACCGCACACACGATCAACAGCCGCACAAATTCATTTATCACGTCCTAGTGCTTTTGCATGGAGGATTGTTATCACTCATTTGTGCCGAAAACCTTCACCATTAACTATTTTCTCTTCTCAATGAGAATTATTTTATACAATTTTTCTATCACAGAATACACTTACCAGCCAAGGTGCTTCCGTTCTGCAATCCATTTTTCTGTTTTTCCTAAAATAGATAACAGTCCAGAGAAAAGAAGGTGGTATGTGACAAGAAATTTTGTTATTTTGGGAAAGAACAAGATCAATGCTCTATTTTATAAATTACTAGATAATTATAATAATTTATAATTATTTCATTGTATTTACAGGATTTTCCTCATTTCCACTACTGGACACTGCAGTGCTCCTTAAATAAAAACAAAGCTTCACAAAACAACAGGCACAGTAGGGAAAAATGTAATTTGTAAGTTAACACTTTCCAACTATACAAGGAGAATTAATTTGCCGTCAGTTACTCAAAATGACTTCTCTGCTATAACTCTTGGTAGAAGTAGGGTGAAGAAGCTACAGGTAGTGGAAGATGAAATTTGCTCAGACGCTGGGAGAAAACCGTAAGAAGGAAAACAACTGGATGATGGTAGGTTGTACGTAATGAACACAGGCCAGGTCAGGACACAAGTATCAATGGAAACATTTGTGGTTTTTTTTTCGCTCTTTCAACTACTTTGTATACATTTCTGAAGCTGATCTTTCAAAACCTGAATCCCACCACGGCCAAAAGTTGGTTCTGGAAATACTCAGAAGAGTACATAAAACATCCATCTCCTCATTGCGGGTATTAAAAAATAAAGCAAATTTACTAGCAAAGAACACCATCTTGCTTATGAACTGAAGAATTCCTCTTTACGCCTGGAATATTGGAAAGCCTTCCGAAATCCCCTAAAATTCGTACCTCCACAGAGGTCTTCCACAGTAAATAGATCATCTTTGAAACTTTCCAGTCAAGAGGAACTATATAATCATCTGGCAACAAGGATTCTGCAGAAGAAAATATTTTTTGCAGTTGAGTGTTCAGATCTCTCCATAGCCAAAATATATCACTGAATTACAATTTTTGCACACATTATATATATACACACTTTTTAAAAAAATCAGCAGATGTTTAAATGAGCCAGCAAAGTCAGAATTTAGGTTTTCTAGAATCTAAGGCCAGTGCACGGCAGGGAGAGGAGGGGGAAGGAGAATTGGTTTTGGTTTCTGTTTTTTTAGGCAAAGGCTTTCCTACCATAGTTTCATTTCCCCCACATACTCCCCCGAAACTAGGCACAAACAAGAAAACCAAAAAGCGTTCAGGCCATAAATTAAAAAAATGTAACTTAAGTAACATCTTTTAAAGCGTTTAATTATAGTAGTAAAGAAATTACTTTCTAAAACATTTTAACTCTAACACTGTTTAAAAAACTGGGAACAGATTCTTTGTAGGAAAACAGTCTAAAATATATTCTACACTTATATAAGAATCATACAAGCAAGTCAGTCAACTAAATCTTTCCTTTATAAATAATCAAAGACATTTATTTACCAAAAACGTTCCGTCCAAAATAACTTCAATAAAAATGCACTGCAATTGCCAGTGTTGTAAAGTACTAGAGCTCAAATGTGCACATGAATAAGTAGTAGCCTATCAATACATAATAGGCCACAAAAAAAGCATAAGACTTTTTGAAATTGTAAGAAAATTAGTTAAAAGAGAATGTGGCAAGGCTTCTGCAGACAGCAGGTGCAATTTTGATGGAAAAAAACCTCCATCAAACAGCAATCACAAGCTGGCAGAGCTTCAGAGGGATACTGGGGTGGGCTTGTATTTCTTAAAGGTTATTTCCAAAGGAAACTCACCTAAACACCAGAGAATTTTATCTGCTACTGACTCAGAGAAGAATGACATTTGGTTCACTAACCTATTGAGTGTTTCTGAATGCCTGTTTTTTCTTTTTTCCTAGAAGATCCCTGCTTTCAAGTCATGACCAACTCTCTCTAACATGATGAAATTTAAAGTCACAAATATGAAGACTCACCAAGTTTGGAGGAGAAAAATGTTTTATATGTACCAGCAGTACCTCTCTGCTCTGTTTCAGCTCTATACGGCAAGTTCTTTGGTGTGCGGTGCCAGATTTAGATAAAGCAGCACTGTAGGTCCTTTGGGGACCAAGCCGAGTAAAGCTGCCAGTGGTTTGCATCACTGTTCTGGCAGGTAGCACTGCCATCGACTTTTACAACAAAAACAAAGAATCCTGAGGTCAGCTTGGGCAGATAAACAGACACAAGCTGCTCCTCAGTTGTCATCTTAAAATTTTCCTACGAAAATACATGCTTAACTTTGAATTCTACTGAAACCAACAGGTGTAAAGGTCTATGTGCTGAAAAAAAAACCCAACCAGTCTGTGCTTTTTAATCCTATTTGTTGGCCAAATCAAAGTTACTGTTTCCCCACTGACTAAATTTGGACCAAAAAAGTTGCAGAACTTTATGCACAGGGAACTCTTTCAGCAGGTGCGTACCCAGCACCACCTCCTGGGGTGATCTCCAAACAAATGGCTGCTGTTGTTGGGGCCACAGCTCTGTAGGGGTATGGTAGTTAGCCTGCAGTAAATTTGGAAATCGTGGTTGCCACACACACCTACTTTGAAGACTGATCATCATACTTCTAACTGCTAACTTAAAATGATTAAAGTACAAAAAAAATACGACAATTGGAGCTCTGGAAGGCAAGTATAAAAGACTGTGACACTTCTTAGTCATGCATGAATAAATAGAAGGTATTCACTATCAGAAAAATGTATCTTCTAAGTTCGATATTCAATTTCAAATTAAATTAGATTCTGGGAAAGATTTTCAACAGTACCTAAGCCACATGAGGGTCTATGAAAACTTTACTAAATAAAGAAAAGGGAATGGTACTATATTACCCAGGTGGACTATAAAAACAAACATGCAAACTTTATGTAAGAGAACAACATTTTGTACCATGTTTTCATTTAGTTTTGTAATCAACACTGTTAAGTCTTACTCAGTAGGATGTATTAAAACGTTAACAAGAGCTTCATGCTTTGGATTTAAAGTTAGCAAGTCTTTGTTACTAAAGAGACCACAAGTATGAGGCCAAACCTAATGGCACCTTTGACAAAGACTGAAGAAGATTTTAGGTAAGAAAAAATAAAATAAAATCAAAAATAAAAAAGAAATAAAATAAAAAATAAAAAAAGAAATAAAAAATAAATAAAATTAAAAAATAAAAAAGAAATAAAATAAAGACCAAAGCAGCAGTGATTCCTTTCAATAGGATTAATATTTGATTAATTGGTACCTGCAATAAACCTGAGTATTTGATCGTAGAGATTCGGGGGTGTGTTTGTTTGGTTTGGTTTTTGGGGTGTGGGGGTTTTGGGAGGGTTGTGGGGTTTGGGTTTGTTTTGGTTTGGTTTTTGGTTGGTTGGTTTTTTACATAGGAGTAGTGAGAATAGTATTACCCAGTGGAAGACCTGGAGAACCAAAGAGCTGCACAAGTTGAAAAGCAAATCCTAGTGATAAGGGAAGTCCGAGAAAACTACATTTCATATTCACATCTTGATTATCTTCAACTTGTGAGGCCTCTGCTGGCTCAGGGTCATCTGCTTCGTGCACATTTTCACTGCAGCTTGCCAATATACTAGAATCTTCTGGATATTCAGAAACAACTTTAACAGAAGACAAAATATCCGGTTGGCTATTTGTAACCTCTGAAGAAACTTGTTCACTCTCGGCCTCTTTTTTATCAACTACCTGTTTTTGCTTAAGAGTTCTAGCTTGCTCCTCCTTCATCCTGGAAACTACACAAACCCTGCAGGAATATTTTGGCATAGGAGAAGATTGTCCCAAGTGAATGTCAGAAATATCTAACAGAGCATCTGCATCCGGGGTGGGTAGGGAATAGGTTGTCTCGGTGCCACTGTAAAGAGCAGAATATTCCTGCAATGCACGGTCCTGTTCACGTTCATCTCCAAGGTCCTTCCTTAGAAAGCTCTTTCGCTCCACTTCCAAAACACTTTTTTTGGGAACATCATCTTTTACTGGGACTTCCTTCCCTCCCTCTGTACTACCAGCAAGCTGCCTTGGTAGATTAAACTTTGGTGCCAAGTTGACAATTCTTCTGTATCTTTTCCGCTTCGATGTAATCGGCGCAGCATCATTCCTTGGAACGTTTACTTCACTCGAACATTGTATGAGAGTGGTACTGGCTTCCACAAGGGAATCAAAGTGCACTTCACCAGCTGGAGATGCCGACAGACCATTGCTTATTACATTGCCAGCCTCCTCAGTTACTGTTACCTGATGTTTTTCCTTTACCAATCCTCCATTGGACCAGTAGCAGTTTAGGTGTGTTGAACTGTTCGTATGAGTCTGCTTAGGTTTCCTCATTTTTTGGGGTCTTTGTTCACCTACAAATTTACCCTCAGACCAAGAGGAGAGAGAAACTTGTGTATCAAAGCCCAGCTGCGATTCCTCAGCAGGTAAATTAATTGAAAAAAATGCCCAGGCATCAGAGCTGTTCTTTTCTGCTTTTAATACACCTTCATCCTCTATGTTATTATCAGGCACGTTATCATGTACGTTTGAATTGTAACACTGAGAGATTTCTTTTTCTTCACCATTTAAACTTAAGAGCTTAACTTCCATGCCAGGTTCACATGTAATTTGGTATGATCCGAGTTTGTTTTCTGTGCTTAACAGTGGCACGTCGTAATCTTCAGCGATGCCTTCTGTTTCCTGGATGGAATTTTTATCATTACTTATTTTTAGGAAATAGCTTCTGCAAAGATTTTCTACGTGCCTTTGATTTGTTTCCTCATTATCAAATGCATTTTTGGTTAGGTTTTCAGTAGACAAAGGTTTTACATCTATTAGATGTGAAGTGTCACTTTCTACAGGCAATTCATCTTTCAATGAACTGTTTGACACGGTTGAGACCTCAGACATGGTGACAGGAAAATTTTCTGTCAAAACTGCTGCAGCCTCTTTTAGGCTTTCATCATCACCATTAGGCTGCCCTTCACAAACTGTTACTGGATCCTCTGGACCTTCACTGAATGTACACAATGATTTACTGTTTTCTTCTTCAGAATCATCCTCTTCGCTGTCTGATGTGTCCTGGTCATCTGGAATTGGATGATGAGCTGCTCCACCTAACTTTTTCTTCATAATTTCCGTATGATTGCCTTTCATTTTTCTGTTTCTTTTTCGCTTTTTCCTCTGCTTTGCTTTTGTCAACAGGTGCCCAGGTTTCTTCTTTGAAATTGTCTCCCTATGTGAAAATAAAAAAAATATAAATGTAAAAAAAAAAAAATAAATTTCAGTAAAAATGTATTTGTGGTGTTTAATTTGAAGAACAGATACGTTATGTTAATATGATGATCAAACACAGATGATTAGCTTTTTAGAATAGATAAAATCTCAGATAAAACCTTCTATTGATTAAACAAATGTACATCTTACAATTCAGAACTATCTTGAACATTTTAAACCAATTTAAATAAACATGGCTGCTGTCTCATTAACTTTGCTTTACAAAAAGTATCACAAATCATTGCAAGATCAAACAACATTTCTGGATGTCCTTCTAAATGATGTTTTAATATTAGATACTGAAGAGCTACTGCTATTCTGAAGTTTCATTAAATGTCATACTGAGCAGAAAGGTACTAAGTGGAGGATGTAGTAAGAAAATTTCATCCATCAAGATTAAATGGACTATACTTAGATAAACTGGACTAAAATTCAAAACACACTAACCAAAAATCTCAATAATGTAAAGGTACAGTGACTACAGCGACTGTGATATTTACTGCTCAGTATATTATGTGGGGATGCATACATGTTTGGAAAAAATACTTCATATTTTATTAGCAACAAAATAATACTCTACAGAAAAATTAACACAGTTGTATGCAGTTATTTGCAATTAATTTTGTACCTCTTTTCAGGACATCTGGGGGTTTTTGATCTGCATTTCTCATCAAATTTGAACAGACAGTAGCCCTAGCAGTGACTTCTCTGAAATCTTGAAGTTAGCCCATCAATCAGCTAACCCTGAGATGAACACTCCTAATATGAACCTAGTCCAGAAATTTAACTTCTCCCTATGCAACTCTTCACTTTGAAAATCTCATCTCTCTCTGAAGTCTGACTGATAAATCTTTGTATCAAAGATCTGCTACTGTTCTGTAATTCTTCACTTATCTGTAACACTTTGCGTAGGATGGTACTTCACAAAACACACTAAAGCAAACAACACAGTAGCTAGAAGAATTATAGGGTAAAACTACGTATTTTCTAGGCATTCATATGTAACATCAGCTGTTTGAAGTACTGTATTCTGAAATTAAGTGAGAAATAAAAAAAAAATAAGAAAAGGGTGACTGTGCATGTGAAGGGGAAGCCAGAGTCACTAGTAGGCAACCTGGGACCTAAAGGTCACCTACGGAAACCCTTTATTCATTCTTAAATTTATTCATTGTTAGTCTCATATACATTCTTTCTAATTTGAACTCTACAAAGCAAACCCTCCTAATTCTCTGAGTGCGAAGCACCACAGCAGTCTTCTCAGCCTCAGTATAGCCACAAAGTCACTTGACTGGACCAGGATTCAAAAGTCTTGATGCCTTGATATTGCTGCAACGAGCACTATGGATCTCCGAAAAGATCTTGTTGGAAAGCACACAAATTTTACTGCCCTATAATGGCATCCAGATGACATACCCTATGAAGAAACGGGATTTCTTTAAACATTGGCATTTAAGTCTACACGGTGCTTTCCTCTGAGTAGTGAAAATTGACTTCCCCTTTTTCAAATCTGTGTATTTTCAATACAGAGCTGTATGGTTTAAGTGCAGATGTCTATACTGCAGATGCTTGAAGTCAGCCAAGGCAAATTCCACCCTGAATTCTGCTCAGCAACATGCCTCCTTTCTCCCCAAAAGAGAGACATGGGATGCCAGACAAAGTTTTAGGATTTAATAGATCTTATTTGTCTATTGAATTGAATCATAGAAAAAAGCAGCATCTGCTATGGTAGTTGGAGAGATGATTACTTTCTTACATACAACCCAGATTTGCAGAAATCATATACTAATCACAAATTATGTCTTAAATCCTGATATTAACTTTCTTATTCGGTGATGAAAATTCATGATTTGAAAGTGTTTTTAAAAGAGAAAATTCTCTGCAGTTTTCAGAAGCATAAACCCCCTTAGCAGTGAAACACAAAATGTCCCATTTTTAATTGTTTTGAACGGAGTGGGGAATAAAACATCAGACCCGTGCACCAATTCCAAGAATTGAGTATTGAACCTAAAGGCCTCTGTGCCTTAATTCTTAAGAACTCTGCAGAAATTACAACCAAATTGCCATGTCCGCACTGGCACAGGAAAGGAACAGACTTCTCCAGTCTCGGTATTACTGTAGCTATCAGCAGCTCCTCCTGCTTACCACTCACTTCTCCCAGATGAGAATTTGCGCTGCTCCTGTGCAGAAGCGAATTTCTCTACTACTGATTCAATACTGATTTAAGCATGTTTCTGGTGCCTAACTCCTGATACATCTGACACTGCTTTCAGGACAATGCTGGCAAACTTTCTTAGGCTAGGATGCCACACCAAAAGGTATT
>VYZM01004362.1:73137-91448 GCA_013398915.1 Dromas ardeola | reverse complement strand
TTCTGAACCAGGAAGGAAAACCATACTGGACCAGATTCACTTCGGAATGCAAGAACAGCAGAAATACATCGACCAAGTAACAGGAGGAGAACCACCCAGATGATCCAGAGAAACTAACAGCTATTATTGCATTGAAGTATTTCCACGTCAATAACGAATGCAAATGTTGGTCCAGGTTGATGATATAGCGTAGCTGGATATGACCTTCAATAGTGACATTCAACAGTTCATATTAAATACAACAGCTATGTCATTTCTATGCTTTGGAAACATGGCAGTTTTATAGCAGTTCAGCAAAATTAGTTTTCTAAAGGTTTGATTTTCCTAAAGAAAGGACTAAAGCAAAAAGGAAAGTGATGAACGACTAAACACAGAATAGTAAAAATTATTATTCTTCACTTTTCCAGGCAACTTCTGTTTTCCAACTGATTTTAAGAAAATACTACCCAAAAGAAACACTCTAATGGACCATGACGGTGTATTTCCTGCTTGTGGTATACCCAGTATTGTGTTAAGGTTTTTGCATTTAATGGACCAAATTGTTTACTAGTTTTCTTTAGTTTTATCTTAATTCCTCCTCTTTTAGTACACCTACATGCCTTTGTTTTCCTTATTGTAAAACCATACAGCACACAAACACTGAGAAAATTCAAGAACCAGCATGGAGATAGACTTCTCTTCTTTATGGGGGCATTTGCTAGTGAGTTGTTTTTAAAGACATACAACACGTACAAAAAGAAAAAAAAAAAGGTGTCGTTTCAGTTGATATTTAAATTTTGCTATATATTATGCATTTAAAAAAACTGGTTAGTAATAAACAGACCTAAAAAAAAAAAGTAATAGTATTTTGTTGAAATAGGAATTCCCTTTTCTGTAACAACATTTTGAAATTTCTCAGCCTACTGTTTAGACAATATGAAACGCTTTTTGCCAAAACTGTTATATGTGACTTCAAGGTTGTAACCTACTGCTCAAAATAGCACTGCCCAGCTTGATTGAGTCAGTGCTCAGATGACACTCTTTACTGGAGAAACAAACGCACTTTCATGATTGCCAAGGCAGAACATGCAAAGGAAATGACCTAAAGAAGTTGGTCACGTTTTACTGGAAAATGGCAAAACCAGAAAAGAGGGTTTTTGCAGTTGTACAAACTTCAGCTGTAGCATACATCTAAGCTGATGTCTGCTTGACATCAAAGAATGCCTGTAGTCATTGCTGTAATGAAATATAGAGGAACTGATAAATTTAAAAAGCAATTCTGTATGACATTTAGCAACGAGGTACCTGCTCTTTCAGAAATATTGATCTTCAAAGTCTCTAGACTGTGTTTTCCACATCAAAATTATGGTAGAGCTGCTTACATAAAATGGCATTTACTGAGATATACTTCACCTTCTCTACCTGGTAAGTCCAAGAGCCTTGCTGAATTCCTTGTGACCTAACTTTACTTTATCAACATCACAAATTGAAGTTATAGTTTTGGAATAACAAAAAAATTCACGGTACCAGCCTTTTTGTTACGTACTGAAATGAGTGATAAAGATCCAGTTCCTCAAAAACAAATGGGATATTGGTATTAGATGATCAAGCAACTGGAAAAAACCCACATGCCAAATAACTTACACCATTATTGGGCTTCCTGAAAGGTGAAATTCCATTAGACAGCTGAGCATCCAATTTAGCACTTGATTGTTAGTGAAGAAATAGTCCCAGTCACCCTTTCCTACTTTGTCCCAGATGTTGCCCTTGCACTTCCACTACCTGCCTTCTGCTGGTTCCACCACCTTCTGGGTGGATTTACCTGCGTGAGCCAGCAGGAAAAGAAAGCAAGTACTTGCTTTCTTGGTGAGCTGATTTAATTCAGCAAAGAAGTAAAATAAGTGTCTAGCTGAGACAAAGTTCGTGGCTGGTGGGAGCAAGGTGACTACTTTCAGCAGCAACATCTTAGGTTGCCTCACAGCCCATCTTAAGGAAATTCACCATAAACGATTCGTTAGAATCAACATTACAGTGTTGCAAATTAACGCTCCCCACCCCAAATCAGTAAAAACCCTACCAATTGGATTCAATCTGAAGTAATGCCGTATTTTTTATTGTCTCTCAACAGCATCGCCAGTGGTGGTGAGATTTAAATACTTGCCTTCATAAAATACTCCATTCTATCACAGTGCTCAAAGAGCTACTCCAGTCTTTATCATTTCTACATTGCTGTATATACAGTTCCGTGCAACGTATAATCAGCCATCAGACTGCTGCCCAGCTATAGTCAGGCACAAGAGCCACTGATCGAGAGTACACAGAGAACAACATACAATTGGTTTGACTGCAGAAGCTGTTCATTTGATCAAATAGACGGCAAAGTGCAACCACTTTTAGAAGTACGAAAACAAGCAAAAACACCCAACCAACCAAAAAATCCACCAAACCCCCCAAGTTTCTTAGGTGTTAGTAATGGCAATTCAGTCTCAAATGACAGTCCATTCACTCCACAAGAAGTCTCAGGTGGGGTGATCTGACTGGTCTTCGTCCTGCCTGATTCATGAAAGTCAAAAATGTCTTCTGACTGGAAAAGCCAATCTCCTATTTCAGCTCCTTAGTCATAGAATATGTTGATCAACATTAAGGAAATCAATCCTGAATATACTGATTGATACATATGTACATACACACTGAATATCCTTGTGCCCAGTATCAAACATCTACTTCCTGAACAAATGAAACAACTCAAAAACTGCTTTCAATCTCATTTAGGTGCCACAAATCTCACCTGACACAATTCAAAATTCTAAGCGGAAAAGAAAATAAAAATCAGCAGCAGAGGATGGATGCTAACAGCCAGAAGAGAGACACCATTTTTTGTTTGACTGGATTTCTCTGCAGCATTAAGTATGGCTCAGTGTTAAAAAGCAGGTTAAGAAGGAGGAAAAAAAAAAAGGACAAAGAAATGCTAAAAGTAATCTGTATCCATCGTAAGGGGATGCACCTACAATACAGAGAAGAAACTGCAGCTTTATCATCAGCTTTCTCACCCATGGAGGCTCACAGAATCAATTTTCGTTAAAGTTCTCTCTGTCAGCATTTAGTCTTTTGAAAAGAACATGATGGACAGAGATGCCAGCGTTATGCACTGGAAGTACAGTATGAATCATCGTGTCAAGTCTGATGACATCAGTCCTATTACTTGGATGATACCAGCTCAAGCATGGAGACAACCTGATCAAAATTAATCCAGGCTAGACAAGAAATATGCTGCTTTGAGAAGCAGTTTGGAGAAACGGGAACTCTAGTCAAATTTGCACCAGTTAATAAAGTTTGGTGTAACCTGCTGTGCAGCAGCGCTCCTTAATTTTCTATTGATATAAAGACATTTCCATATGAGATTTTAAGGAATGCTTTCAAAAATCTGTAACAGGATAGAAAAATCCCACCTTCCCAGAAAACTATCAGTCTCCGTTTTTCGTTAACTTCTGGAAAAACTATAGCACTACTGCATATGTGGATATGAAGCAATCAGTTCTCACTAAATCCTAAGCATCCTCCTCCTAGCAACACCGGAGAACACTTTTTACAAAGCTGGCGGTCCAGGTTGAAACCCATGAATCGAGAAACAACATTATGCACCACAAAGGCAAAGCCCATTTGCCTAATGGCCAATTCACAGCTATTGAAAAAACACTCAAACTGTAATTATTACCTTAAAAATCTTCACCTTTTTCTTTCCAAATGAAAAACAGCGTTGTTGTTACAGATGCATTGCATAATGTATATATAATCTAACCAGCTCAAACACAAGACAGTATGGAATCTGAGCGGATCATTGATTTTAGGAAAAGATCTGCATTCAAAAATTAAATTCTGTGAGCCACTTCACAACCCATTTTTCAGTTCCCCTCCGTTACAGTCTGCTGCTTTCCAGGCATGGGCTTATGCAATTCCACTTGAGCAGCTCTACCCAGAAGACAAATTTACTGAGGCTTTAATGAGGTTGTGAAATAAATTGCGTCCTAAAATGGGGTCCACAAATAAGACATTTCCAGATCCTAATTCCTAAAAAATATCCTCACTGTGTATTTGCCACTGTAGAGTCTACTCTTTAAATGAATAAATAAATCATGACTTTAAACAGGAAATAAAGAGAACTACATATTGTGATACATCATTATAGTACTTGAAGACATAGATGGCAGCCATCAAAACAGAACATAGAGATAAGCAAGTACAACAAAAAGGTTTTAAAAGGCAGAATTAGATTTACAGAGTGAAGTGTTGTCCTTCCTTGCCAAGGCATGTTCACACACAAAACAAACGTAAAATGAAATCTGAGGTGAGATACAGGCAAAATCAAGTTGAGGAAAAATATGGGTGGGAGTGTAAGGAAGCAACAGAGGAATGACTAGAGAAGAATGGAACATTTAGAACTATGCAATAACGTATTTTCTGTTAGGAACTTTCAAAAAAAGAGATATTTTAGCTGTATTTAAAATAGCTTCAATCAACAAAATTGTAGCAAAGACATGTAATTAAACATCCACTAAAGTGCAGACCATAATTCTGGGAACAAAAGCATGAGTTTCGAAAACACAGGAAGATGCTGCAAACTTAATGACGCTAAGAAAAAAGTAATGAAAAAAAAAATATTGTATGACAGAAAATACTAGTTTCAGGAGAACAAAAACAAAATTCAAAGGGACAGCCTGTGAGGAAGTGAAATATATACACTCAGTTTTTAACTCAGCACCAGTTTGAACTGAGGCATTAAAAAAATAGCAAGTAAGGTCTAGCTCTCTACACAGGTTTATAGTTCAGGGGAAAAAAGGGAAGGGGGAGATGGATCCAGAGGTATGAAAACAACTGTAGTAACTGAACACACGGAACTAAGATCAGACGGATGCAGTTCAAGAATAAGAGAAAAGAGGTAAAAAAATTACAAGAGGAAAACAGTAAACAGATCAGTAAATATTAAGTACCCAGCCTCTAACCTAGGTTATAGCAACATTAAAATTCAAATACTTGTAACTACAATGTTGCTATTGAAAACATCCGCTCTGGGTATGGCGCTCATTCTATGCATCCCAAATGCTCTATGAAATATTGAGAGCTGCCCAGCATTCAATTATAACATGCATTCTCTCTTTTCAACAAATCTCAGTACTTTAGCATACTGCCATACTCTCAGCAAGGTACACATTAAATGGTCAAGGACTGCCTGCCTACCTGAGAAATGAAAAACTAGCATTATCAGCTAAAAGGAAACTGCAAAGACCCATTCCAGGCGCAACCCTTCAATGGTTTTATTGACCTTTATCTAGAATGACACTGACAGTCTGTTTGTCTGGCTAAAACCAACACTTGCTGCTTCTCCATTACTACAGAAATAAATTACACGAATTTGAGATGATCTGACCTCGACAAAGCCTGTTATTTACTAGTTTATCTTCTAAATACTTAGAAGACCAGCTATGTTTGCACGTATTTTTCTGTGAACTCAAAATAAGCTGATTTACAGCTTATTTCAACCAATTATGCTATAGAAAAAAAAAAAACAAACCCAAAATTAATTGATGTACAAGTAGATTCTCACCTAGGAAATGATTACTACAGAACTTCAATCTCTGCTCTTGCTTTTATGTTGAAAGGATGAGAACATAAAACACGGAAATGAGGAAGTGTCACTGTAGAAAACACTGAAGTGAAGCATTTCCACATCTGACCTATATGAAACATCTGATCACTCTTTTAAATTGAGTACTTAATTTCAGTTTTATGAACTGCATCTCAACACCATGTCTTCTTATTGCTCTTTACTGGAAATTGTAATATATGTCTCTGTTCTTTTGTATGGAAAACCCTCAAGTCTCAGCGTATACCTAAGTCACCTCATCTCCACGATGTACCAACACAGAGGGAAAACATTTCTTCCAGAAAACTCGACTGCTAGGAGGAAGCAGCAGTTGAAACTACAGCTATCACACAGGAATGTGAAAATACAAAAGTAATTTTTTTTCTAATCTCCGAAATGAATCCTACTGGTCAGCTCAAAGAAGAAAATACCAACACAGTCTAAATTACATCAGGGAAGATATCTCAGCTAGACAAAGCCTGGTTTTCAGTTATCTATTAGCAGAGACACAAAAAAACCCTACCATCTCTGTACAAGGTTTCAAGAGATAGACAACAAAAGACAAAAATCTTGGCTTTCTTCTTAAAGACAAAAAGCTTAAAAAAGTTACGCAGCATGGCAAACTAGATTAAAATGAACCTGGATAGGATACAACTACAAGAACAAAAGACAGAATTCCTCACAGGAGATCATTTAACATCACGTGTTAAAAAGTAAAAATAAAAAAGTGTTACAATAGGTTGCCATGGTTTCACCCCAGCCAGCAACTAAGCCCCACGCAGCCGCTCCTTCACTCCCCCACAGTGGGATGAGGGAGAGTAAAAGTGATGAAACTCGTGGGTTGAGATAAAGACGCAAGCAAAGCAAAACAAGGAATTCATTCATGACTTCCCATCAACAGGCAGGTGTTCAGCCATCCCCAGGAAAGCAGGGCTCCATCATGTGTAGCAGTTACTTGGGAAGGCAAATGCCATCACTCCGAACGTCCCCCCCTTCCTTCTTCTTCCCCCAGCTTTATATTGCTAAGCATGATATGGTATCGTATGGGATATCCCTGTGGTCAGTTGGGGTCAGCTCCCTCCCAACTTCTTGTGCCCCCCCAGCCCACTCACTGGTGGGGCGGTGTGAGGAGCAGAAAAGGCCTTGACTCTGTGTAAGCCCTGCTCAGCAATAACAAAAACACCCCTGTATTACCAGCACTGTTTTCAGCACAAATCCAACCCACAGCCCCAGACAAGCTCCTATGAAGAAAATTAACTCTATCTCAGCCAAAATGAGCATATAGATCTTCTAGGGTTTGGATTTGTGGATTTTGGGGTGGGGGTTTTTTGTTTGTTTTGTTGGGTTTTTTTTGTTTGTTTCCATTTTCTTTCTTCTCCAAACAAAAGAAAAATAAGAACACTAAATCATCTGCCAAAGACAAGGCTGATGAAAACTTTCGATAATTCAGGAAGTAAACGAATCAAACAATAGTCAGCAGTTTAGATACAGCAATAAAACTAGAACTACTTTTTTCTATAGCAACACGTAATCCTATATAGCTGATGCTAACTGGTCAGCTATATAAACCAAATTACGTATACTCTGCAAATTAATTTTCATTTAAATTTTATGCTTAGAACCACAGAATCATAGAAGAAGAGTAGGATGCTAAAACTACAGCTGAGTATCTTAACTATTCTGTTTAAATTTACTTACCAAACATCTCACTGAAGTGAGATTTTTACAAATTTACATTTGCAACATTAAGGTTCTATGCATTAGTTACATTAAAAAAAAATGAACTATGGTGAACTAGCAATTTACTAAAAATCTAAAACAACAGGAAACCTTCATTATAGGTACATTGTAATCATCAACAGGTGTACTGCATAAAAACTATGCCAGATAGTAATAACTTTTAGACCCCCAATCTAACTGAACAGCAAGTTCTTACATTTCTGGTACCTATTTTTTCACAAAATAAGTAATTTTCCTGATTTGTGAGGGAGCAGGAGAAATTTCTGTGAAATTCAATACCTGCAACATGTATTTCACATCATCTTTTTATTATTTTTACATGTAAGTATTGTAGTGTAAAAGCAACTTCTGAGATATACATATGACCATATGTATCCTCACGAAATATGAATATACCATGAAACAAACATGTGTTACACAGACAGTAATTCCATTGTGTTTTCACCTACCACGTCATTGTACTTACCTTGGAACACAGCTTTATAGATTAAACAGTTTACAAGAAATGTTTGATACAGTGCCAAGTTGCAAAGCGTTCCTTTCTTGTTACGTGTCCTTTGCAAACTGCAAGGCTATTATCGATCATCATGCTTTGAGTATCAAAAATACTCACCATCCACCAATAATTTATTAAAATGCTAACACCCAAAAATGCTGCACCGTTTTAAAATAGCATGAATTCACATCTATTTAAATACAAATTTCAGTTAAAGAGAACTTAAATATCAATTAAATACTGCTAAAAAAATAATCCATTTCCTTTAAAAAATGAAGACAGAAGGTACCAAAGGATATAGTTAACATCAGTTTTCCATAATCAGCTCTTTTTTGTCATACCTTACTTCGCACACTGTTTGAATATTACATAAAGCCTCAATAAATTTTATCACTTTATTACGGCTTAAAGTAATATACAGTAAATAAAATAAGTCTTTCTAAAACCTTTTTATCTTCCTCCTATTTGAAATATACTTTCATGTTTAAATATAAAAACTTTGGGATAATTAAAGTATTACTGACCATTTACAATGATTTCCATGATTCTTTTGAGACACGGAAAAAGATTACCATGAAAACTAAAATACAATAACATAATTGGTATGGATAATAGACAATGAAGGAAGACAATTAATATAGTTGGAGAGCTTCTTTTTTATATATATACAGACACATAACTCAATATAATATTAACAATCCATGCGCTACTGAAATTTTAAATTATTTTTTAATAATTAAAAAAGTGAAACTGCACATTTCAACTTTTATAATTAATAGAATCTCTTATTAAAATGTTATTGTAGATATACATTAAATTGTACAAATTTAGATTTGCACAATAGGCATAGAATAATCACTGAAAAATACTTCATTATATACCTGGATTTCCAACTTTCATGGTATTCAGACTTTAAAGATGAAGTAACTTTTAGGGCCTATTCAAAAATTGTCTATATGTAAAAAAAAATAATTATGCTGGCTAGGAATTTTCAAAATTCTGATGGCTATGACACCAAATTAGTAATAGAAAACCATGAAAAGTCTTTTAGCTATGTATTCACGTTCTTGACAAAACTTCCTATTAAAGATTTACTCATTCAGTGCATAAGGAAATAAAATATAGTTAGACCTGAAGATTGCAAGTTAGTAATAATGTTCACCTGTATAAAGTCCTAAAAGCTTGAAAATAATAAAACTGTTGCACTGAACTACTAAAACAACACTGAAGACGAATACATTTTATTAATACAGCAAGCTGTTAGAAAGCAAAGTGAAAACTTAAAAATTCATTGGGTATTTTAAGAGAAAAAGGGCAGTAAACTAGTCAATCTCCATGCTGGCTCATTCTTTGATATGCGCTAACCAGATTGTATTGGTTGTGCCAAAATTAGGAATGCAACATGGTTTTACAGAATTACGTCCACTATTTATACTGAACTGATGCATCCCAACTGTGGACTGGGACTTGACATCCTAGTGCTTTAAATACTTTATTTTTAGCCTAAGTGAAATTGACTTAGAAAGACATAGCTGTGAAATTTTTGGGTTTTAGTGATAAAATTTAGATTTCTTTAGTTCACACAGAAAAGTCGGTGGTGTGCAGCCACCATCATAGCTTATATACTACCACTGAAAACAAACAAATTAAAAAATAATTCAGGTTACACAGTTTAAGCCTGGTGAATACTGTATTGGCAGAATATTACTTCAGCTTCCAGATAAGCTTCTGAGACAAAACCCGCCCCCAAAAAAATCAGGAAACATAAAAGCCAGAAAATACAAGCCAAAATTTTGCCAATTGGCAATACATGCCAAATAGACCAAAAGGACAATCCAGGGCATAATTGTTTCAAAAAAAAAAACCAAAACAAACTCATAAAAGGAGACGTTATGGCAATCATTAAAATTGGTTATTACATAAATAACCTCCTCTTCTGAGACTGTAATTCTCTTTTAAAAGTTATCTAATATGAACTCTTTTCTAAAAAAACTGCTCAACAGTTACTTGATATATGACAACATCATTGTCTTAAGTTTATGAAGCAAGACTCTGCTGTATGTCATACTATATTAAATATTTTACTAAAATCAAAGTTTTACAACTGTAATAAATATAGTTTTAAAAAACATTTAATGTACAATTTTATTTACATGTAAGTCTGTTAACGGAACAACCTCCAGAAGAAAATGGTCTTGAAATAGGCCTATTTAAAACACAGAAGATCCACTGCTTTATTGGAGGTGATGATGTGTTTTAGAAGGGCAAGTAACAAATTCTTATTTACTGACTGCAACTGTGTTATCGGCTACTGGAAATACTGAAAGAATTCCATGAGTCTGTATTGCCTCCCCACCTATGTCTTCTCTGCAGAGGTGGCCTTTGTGAGTTTTTGTGGGGAGGTACCACTGAATTCATGACAATAGGTATGGATATTTGAAATTCGTATCGTTCCAACATCTGAGCAATCTTCTCACGAGTGACCCCATGTTTATTCCTCCTACAAAAATAAAAATTTAAATAAATTGTCTGGTATATTTATCTGTTTACAGTCTTTAAGAAAAAGAAAAAACGTCTAATTTCACAATTTTTCTTCTTGCTCTTCATATTTGAATTTTCACTTTTATTACACTGTATTCTCATTTTCTCAGTATTCAATTTGTATTAAGGTTTATTTTAACAATCCACCACTGCATATATTAAATAACAGAAAACAAAACGGTCATTCTTCTTCATACAGAAATGTGATGCTATTCACCAGGACTATGTACCTAAATAATCCTAGAATGACTTTGCTTTAGATTTATTCATCAGATTTTACATAGTATACTAGCCAATGAGTAAAGGAATGAATAATATTATAGACTACTACTTATGCAAGCAATGTTCAAACTGTCATAAAAAATGAAATTACATTGTTTCAAGAGTTAATGACAGGATATTTTTGCATCAATAAATCTCTATATAAAATAAGGAGCAATTTTAGTTTTGAAGCAGAACAGCATGCTCATGATACCTTTATCTACTAACTCTTACCCATACTTGCGGTAAGTTTAGAAATGTACCAAAACACACATAAGAGAAAAGAGGCCAAAAGTCTTGCCCTATTCTTGCAGGGTTTAGCGAACAGGTACTTTCAGCGAGAACTTGGCCTATTAATAACCCAAGACATTAGACATTATATCAGAATGTATCTAACTTCTTAGTATCTATGGAATAGAATCTTAAAATCCATGTTAGCAGAAAATTTTGGTCCCTGCCAAAAAGAAAATCACAAGGCTCACCCACAAACTGAATGTCAGAGAATTGCCAGCACTGTAACAGAACTGGAACTGAACAGATATAAGGCATAAACAAAACGTTTTGACAATGTAGACAAGGATTTATCATAACCCAATTCTTATCACCAAGAAACCTTGTTCAAGCTGAACTATTTCCAAGTCATACCAGTAGGGAATATATGCCAGCATCTTTGTGCTTTCTGCTAGGGACAGAAGAGGCATGGGCCTCCTTACCTACTTGCTCAGTTCTACAGAGGAGAAATTGATACTAGGAACAAACAGGCTATAATGGAAAGAAGATATTCTCTATAGAAATATTTTAAAAGGCTGATTTACTTTCCTTCCCTCTCCTCCCCTCAGAGTTTGTGCATATTATTACAACAAAGAAGTACATATCAAGTTGATGAGGTTCAAAGCATACTGCAGGGAACACATTAGTTTCACATTCAGAATGGAAAAAGAATTGGTCATCTCAGAAGTATTTAGAATTATGCTGGCTCCTTAAGGTGTATCTTAACAGCTTGCTTTCTGGGAAGAAAAGGCTTTGAGTCTTTCTCTTATGGACCCTCTTCCCTGAGACAACATCAGAAACTAGAGCGATCATCACAAGCGGATCATTGTTTAAATGCTACTAATTTCCACAGTGTGCTAAGAAGTCCATGAACAGCAGCATGTTGAACTTGTCGGTGAACAAGTCTTAACAGTTTTGATTTTATTCACGAATATGAACACGGTTAATGGTAGAGAAAAGCCAATCCCCTAGAAATATGGGGATTCTATGAAGCATTTGACTCTCCTGACATAAAAAAAACCTGAGAAGTCTGAAGTCCTTTTATGCCACGTGGTGGAAGCACAAAGGTATTCAATATTTTCTGTATCTTAGTACTCCTAGAAAAAGATTACAGCTCAAGTGCTCTGGGCACTCATCCACAATTGAATGGACTTGTGTATAATCACTTCATAACTAAGCAAGTACTTTTCCTTAAAGAACAGGCAGGATAATAAAATCACCACCAGCAAAATCGCATCAAGCACAGAAATTAATTTTAAAAAGGAAACAACTCTGCTGTATAGTGTCTTTTAATAGTGGGACCTCCTATTCAGGCATGTCTTCACTCACGTTTTGGCAGCTTGGCTATGCTGGAAGAGCATAAAGCCATCTATCCTTAACCAATACAGATGTACCAGCAAAAGCTCCTAACAGATAGTTATGCTCTGGAAGCTGGTTTTGCTTGGAGGAACACAGAGTCTATTGATAAAAGCAAAGTTCTGTCACTATTAAATGCTTCTATACTGGGAGAATCTTACATACCAATATACTGGCAAAGTAATACTGCACAGACGTTACTACTTCAAAGAATCAGCACATTTGACGAAGTTAATACTAAATTGCAGTTTTATGATCATACTGAAGGGAAAAGGGTTATATTAAATGTTTTGCATTTCATTTCTGTGTGAAGTTACACAGCAGGTAACTTTATTTAAATTAAAACAACATCCATCCCAAAATATGGATTATACACAGCATACCTGTTATTCCCCAAAAGCTTGCAACAAATGTATACTTTTTTTAAAAAAACAGTTCTGGTTCCCAACTGACCATCTACTCAGAAAGCATAGACGTGACAGAGGGTAACCTTTTCATCCAACACTGATTAAACACTTAATAAAAAAAATAATTAAAAAAAAATCTTTTACCAGCAATTTTGCCATACTTTTGTTCTCTCACCTGCAATTTTCAAGATTTCCTAAAAATTATATCAAAGTACAAAATCCTTTATACAAAGGTCTAGGCGTTATGCAAGAAGTATTGACCGCTACCACAAGGCATATGCCTGCGCAGTCAAGATGTTTTCACAAAAGTTACATGCACAAAACTGAACTAAAAGCAAAATCACTCATAAGCGCGTCTAAAGATAATTCGTACCTCACAGGCACACTGGAAGAAAAAGACACTGACACCTACTTCACACTAAAACATCCGTCACGTTCTTGACATCAAGAATTCACCCAGTGTTTACCTAGAGAGCCTTTTCACAGATTTCTCAAACACACTAAGCAGTGGCAGAAACAATCCTACAAAAATAGCATCTAGAAATCCACCTGACCTCTAGAGTATCTGCATATTGTATCACTTGATAAAAGTTACTAACAATCTAGACAGCTAGAACTAAACACAAAGAAATGAGGAACATTTATCCAAAATACAAGAAAAGTCTTTTGCTAATTGAAGTAGCAGCTAGTGTACTTTTTATTCCAACTACCGGAAGCAGTCTTAAGTGACAGTGTATAGGAGGGAATCAGAACATATGACTCCAAAGAACTAATAAAATTACCCAAATTTATTATTAGCATAGTATTTGCCCAGGTTCTGCACAAAATGTTGAGCTCAAAATTCGTAAGGGGAATCCTAAAACTACAATAGTATCTCTAGCATTATCTATTTCCCAAACACAAATATGGAAAAAACAAATCCTTTAAAAATTGAGCCCTTTCCCCAAGCAATTGAAAAACAAAATGAAACCTCACATCACCACCTTTCCTAAACTCCCCCCCTCTCCACCCTCCAAAAAAAAGTTTCCAGACAATGGGCCTCTAATAAAATATTTAAAGTAACCAGAGCTGCTAAAACATTTCTAGAAAGCTCCTAGGAACTGGCAGCAGTACTTCAAGGGTTTCCTTTGGTTTTAGGAAAGATAAAAACTTAACTCCTACAACTAATGACTAGACAATATAATTCAACGGTAACAACACTTCATGTTCGTTTGTCCTGTTACCTGTTAAGAACCTGTGAAAACATGAATTTTCTTGGAAAATGAGTCTGTCTCATGTAATGGAAGTCTCACACTGAACTTCTTAGAAATGTCTGATTACTAAGACAGCTTCCTAACTTGGCTGGGCTGTACCCCAGACTGGAAAAACTTACTAGAATTCACCCTAACAGAGAGAGGACTCCATCTCTAAAAATAAGTTAGTGGTAGCTTAGAAGCAAAAGGTGAAAACTTTACAATATTTATGAACACACTAAGGTCCAAATCAGTAATGTAAGTATTATACACACATACTTCATGCATTGTAGGGGCTACTTTACAAAGCTGAAACAATTATAAGCTAAGTGGTTGGAAGCATATAAAATGACGATCAGCAAGAGAACTCTTTTGTGATCAACCATGAAAACATTACATTACATTTCCATCAATGAAATATCCGTAAGTTGTTATGGTTATATCATAGATTCCTAAAGCAGATACATCTGAGACCAGAGAGACATTAACCAGGAATAAGCAGCAGCTTCCCAGGCACTCTTACAACGCAGAAGTCCAATGACCTATGTCCAACAGTACTCTAAGTCAGATCCTCTGAAGACTGGGGACAATTTCACAAAATCTTGCAATAGAATAATCTAAAATATGAGCTTTCTTTTTAACCTTTACTGATTAGTAATGGACTGTTGTTCTTTGACACTGAGACATCTATAAAGGTACTCAAACTAAAGCACTTATACTGACACACTCCTTGCAAAATGCGCAATTTCTTTTTGTCTTCTACCTACTTCTTGTCATCAGCATTTTGTAGCAACAAATTTCTCAGAATTATTCATTATAATAGCAGCAATTCTTACAGGGGTCAATCATTTTCCTACTCATGTCCAACAAAATTTTCATATTGATTTTTTTGGCCAACAAGACAGGACCTCCATTTAAAGGTGTATCTCAAAATGCCTATTTAAATAAAATACATTTTATACTAATAGTTAAGTATTTTAAAAAATTAAGATACTGAATAAAATATTATGTACTACATATATATCTGTGTGTGCATATTTATCTATCTACCTCTATATATAAAGTACAATGATTTCTGTAATATAAACCTTACTTTTCTAATTCTTCAGGATCAAACTTCCACCAAGTATCTGGCTCATGGAACTCCACTCTGTATCCCTTTTCTAGAGCCTGCAGCAAGCAAAAAAAAATTAAGAAGTGTGATATGTGTATCTTTATTACATAAAATGTAACAGAAAGTTTATAGACCAATATAACAAACAGATGTAGTTAACTCTGCGGTGGTAGCATGCTGAATTTCACTTACCCCCAACCCATCCCAGCTTTCATTCCAGGCTAAACAGATTAGACCAAATTAATCCTTAAACTGGTCTGAACTATTGTCATACCAATTACTGATTGTATCAATAAGCAGCCTCTCTTTAGAAACTTGAGTAAGAAAATGTTTCTAGACAACACAGGCCAACTTATCGCATGTGAAGGTAAGTTTGCAAAGTTGTAACAGATGATATAATCGCACAACAAAACCTACCACTTCCACATACGGTTTCATTTCCCAGGCTTGAGTATTAGTGTTGTCTATTATAACTGGAGATTTTCCCTGCTCCATTGCTTGCTTTGCTGCAATGAAAAATAGTGCAAGTCAATAAACAACTATGTAACTCAAATAAAATGGTAGATGTAAATAAACTGTTCCAGATGGGTTTTGCACTCATCTAGTCAGTCTGAAACACACTGTTCTAAGAAAAGGAATAAAAGCACTGAAAGGTAGAGACAGGAATGGAAGGAAGTAGAAACAAGAAGGTAAGAAAAATAAAGTGAAGGGCATAAAAAACAGGTGGTGGTGAATTAATGCAAATGGATAAATGGGAAGTGTAGAAGTCAAGGAAACACAACAGAATTGCTCAAAGTCTGTGACCTGCTGAGTATAGAGATCCTGGCATGAAACCATATCCAGCCCTGACGGATAAGGCATGGCATGTTGATAACTGAGACCTGTGGTTAGGTATTGCAGTTCTCCAACAAAATGCTAAGAAATACATGATCTTCACAGAAAGACATCACATACCTCAAATATTTCTGAGATCCATTAAAAAAAAATTACAAACATGCTGTCTCTGCTTGAATAATGTTTGAACTCACTGGTAAATTTCTACCAAATCCAAAAGAAGGCAGAAGCTTCAGGAATAACATGCTACTTTGAGTTCTACAAAATAGCAACTGGTAGGAAGGCGCATTGAAATTAGCATCTTTATTGATGGAAAGGCAGGCAGAGCACAGACATGATACAATTTGTTTGGCAGGACACCTATTCAGTAGCATACTTTTAACTTTGAACCAGTAAAAGTATACCACTTCTTAACCGGCAGAAGCATCCTGGAGATCACAGAATCACAGAATTGAGATTGGTTGGAAGAATTTTGGGGACAAAACATGCAAATCAGTTGGCTACCTGAGATTCATCACCTCCACAGCACAGAAAGCACTTTAACATCACCCTAATGCATAAAATGGTATCTCTTCATAAGCCCAAGACTGCTTTAGTCTTGGTAAATCAATTAAGCATCTATCTTATGCCTAAACTTAACTTTGATCTTGAGATCAGGTATCCTTCTAAATCCCTACACAGTCCAGAAAGGATTCTCAGAGGACTCCTAACTCACATTACTAAGATTTGTCCCTGAAAAAAACAACATTGCACAACCACTTTTTTTGAGCACATCTAGAGAGCATGATTATGACATTCAGCTTCTACATAATGCTACACAGCAGACTCACCCGAGGAAGTGAAAAACTCAAGTTCTGTACCCTTATCAGCTTGATATTCACCTCCTTTTTATACAAACCAGGACAGCAGTTAAGATATTCTTACCATAAGTTCAGCTGTTCTTACCAGAAGTTCAGAAGGAGCTCCTGCAGAGGACAGTACCTAGACAGATAACTTGAGTATCCCACTTTTGGGACAAATGGGCTACCTTAATTTTCATTGTTTTAACTTCCTTCACCTTTTTATTTTGAAAGCGAGACCTCTGCTATTCCTTGCAGAAAAGGTCACAACTTTTACATCTTTAGAAAATAGCTACCTTGTGCATGAATCAATAAATGAGGTTCTTTTTGCAGCCTGAAACTAAGACAGATGGAGAAGCAGATTTCCAATTTAGGATTATTAGATTCATGAAGAAATTTCTCAACTCCATCTGCAACCCTAAAGCATCTTATAATTGAAAGTAAGGCCTTTATAAAACACATTCCTTGGCTTCTGTAGTTGAATCGGGGGTATGTATCAGATCATCAGCATGATCCAAGCATTCCTTTTCTTTTTTTGTGAGATAAATAATGAGTAAGTCAGGATGACTGCAAAGAGAGAAGGATCCTGTTTTGATGAATGTTCTTGAACACCATCTCACCTCTTTCCAAGTGGCCACTACTTTGTATGATCTTCATTTTCTGGCTGCCCAATTTCAAAAGTTACAGGTATCGTTTACAGAAGTGATATGAACTCATCTGAATATGAAGACAATGAAAATTTATTCTGAATATATGGAGTTTAATTACTGCTACATAACCATATGTTCAGAATAAATTATATACTGTTCTGGTTATCAAAAACACTGTGTAACTAAGTGATACAGAACCAGAGAGATCTTAAGGTCTAGTCATAAAAAGCCATTATCAAGTGAAAATTGTTTGGTAGTCTTATAATTGTGAAGTGTTGAGCCCATAAACTACTACCTTATCAACTCTGCTGCTCTTCAGGCTCCTACTGGGAACTTCATTCCAAGTATTTATTATTGCTGCACTCCAGCCTCGAAAGTGCTCTTTATAACTGATATCCTAATGATTGTTCTAAAAAATTCCTTCACTGTTCAGGCAGAAATGTTCCCCGATGTATAATAAATTTTGCATTAGGGTGAGGAGGGGAGGAAAGGGGAGAATATTTTTTTTCCTTGGCCCCTTGTATCTTTGGATGCAAAGAAGTAGTCTCCAGACAAGAAGGAAATTTCTGCTTGAGCCACTGCAGCATGGAGAGTAATCTGCATACACAGACAATAGAGTTGCTCAGTTTGTCCACTCCGTGAAGGAGACCAAACAAATAATGAGATTCTTAGGAAACTGCTACAGAAAGAGCAAGAATCTGTCTGCTACCCTTCTTACCCCAGGTATCTACTTCCTTACCAATTAAACCCAACCTTTGGACACTGCTAGGTATTAAAAAAGATGACTTATTAAAGCTGTTAATCTACACAAGTGAACTAAAATCTTCCTCAGAAAAACTCTTTCATAAATTTTGGATGAATCTCAGATCAGGAAAGATACTGGAAAAAAATAGGATACTCTGCTGTTGCCAGCATTAAAGAGGTTCAATTCTGCCACCAAGATACTAGCAT
>VYZM01004362.1:49330-61024 GCA_013398915.1 Dromas ardeola | reverse complement strand
CGCCCGCCCGACTCCCGCCACCTCGGCGAGCAGCGCCCTCCCGGCCGGCGGGGGGAGGGGACACTGCCGACCCCTCACCCTCAAAATGGCGCCGCCTCCCGCTGCCCCTTCACGCCCGCAACCCCCGGCCGGTTTTGGGACTTGTAGTTCCGCCGGCCCCGGCCTCGGACTACAGCTCCCAGCGTCCCCCTCCGGGGGAGGGGCGTCACGGAGCGCGCGGCTGTTGGGCGCGGGAAGGGGACGTTGCGGGCAGGGCGCGACTGGCGGGCGCGCGGTGGGCTGGGCCGGGCGGTGAGGGGAGGCTCCGCAGAGCCGCCCCCCCCCCGAAGAAAAATATTCGAAGGCAACGAGGGGAGGGGGGTTTGGGCAATTTTAAACGCTCTTTGGGGTGCTCTCAGCGGGCGGGGAGGGGTTTGGGTGTGCGCAGCCTGTGCGGTGGGAGCAGAGGTCCGCTCCGAGGTTTCCCAGCTTTGGGGGCTGCCAGTGGTACTGCAGTAAAATCAGAGAACCATAGAGTCGTTATGGTTGGAAGAGACCTTTAAGATCATCAAGTCCAACCATTAACATAACGTTGCCAAGTCTACCATTAAATCGTGTCCTTCATCTACGCATCTTTTAAATACCTCGAGGGGTCGCGATTCTGCCACTTTCTGTTCAATGCCTGACAACCCTTTCTGTGATGAATTTTTTCCTAATATCCAATCTAAACCTCCCCTGGCACAACTTGAGGCCGTTTCCTCTTGTCCTGTTGCCTGTTACTTGGGAGAAGAGACCGACCCCCACCTCGCTACAGCCTCCTTTCAGGTAGCTGTAGACAGCGAGAAGGTCTCCCCTCAGCCTCCTTTTCTCCGGGCTGAACAACCCCAGTTCCCTCAGCCTCTCCTCATAAGACTTGTTCTCCAGACCCCTCACCAGCTTTGTTGCCCTTCTCTGGACCTGCTCCAGCACCTCGATGTCTTTCTTGTAGTGAGGGGCCCAAAACTGGACACAGTACTGGAGGTGGGGCCTCACCAGTGCTGTATTTCAGGGAGATGATCACTTCCCTAGTCCTGCTCACCACACTGTTCCTGATACAGGCCTGGTTGCTGTCGGCCTTCTTGGCCACCTGGGCACACTGCTGGCTTAGCTGGCTGTCAGCCACCACCACCCCCAGGTCCTTTTCTGCCGGGCAGCTCTCCAGCCACTGCTCCCCAAGCCTGTAGCGCTGCATGGGCTTGTTGTGACCCAAGTGCAGGACCCAGCACTTGGCCTTGTTGAACCTTATACCATTGGCCTCGGCCCATCAATCCAGCCTGTCCAGATCCCTCTGTAGAGCCTTCCTACCCTTGAGCAGATCAACACTCCCACCCAATTTGGTGTCATCAAATTGGCAAGCTGATGTCTGTAAATCAATATGAAGACATCTGGTGTTTTATTCTTGGTGGAAGAAAAAATGTCGGAAGCTTCAGCCAGCAGCCTTGATTGCATTTCCTCTCTTTTGCTTTTCCACTCTCCTGCTCCGGCTGCCTGCTGTACCCACACCACATTTGGGCTCTGTTTTTGGTGGTGTGGCCAACCTTACTAAAACTCTTTGATGGTTTGGTTGTTTTTTTTTTTTTTTTAAGTAAATAAACTTGGCAGGCGTCTTATGCTTAGACATTAGGCCTGTCAATGTTACTTTGAATAAAGCGTTATATTTCTTTGGCTGTAACTCCAAAGCAGAAAATTTATTATAATTGATTACATATACAACTCTGCTAGATGAACTTACTCTGACCACTATGTTAAAGATAAAATATTTTCTGTAGAGTTTTGAGCATCAGAGCATTTATTTTGCTTTAAGTGGTATTCTGATTTTTTATAAGAACAACAAAGAAAGATTTTAGCATTATGAAGTTATGATGAGGATTCTCCCCAATGTAAGAACTGCCCAAGTTTCCTAGAGATGTATTGTACTTCTTAAATTAACTTGCAACTTTTCCTTACAGCAGAGAGTATATTTTTTCCGTAATGTGGCTACATTCTGTTTTTCACATCTTCTGGTATTACGCAAAGCAAACCACATTTTTCCTAAGGAACAGTCTTGTAACAGCAATTCCCCAATTTTCTTTAGTGCACACAGCAGCTCCTGTAAGTGATGTGCCAATTCCAAATATCTGCAACATTTATACTTCCAGATGACCTGAATAAATGATGAGTATTTTAAAGTTTATATAATTTATAAAGTCTCTGAAATTAGTTTATTTGCTATTCAAGGTAAAAAGAAAATAGTGATTGTTAAAATCCATGCCAGGCATTCCCTCCAGTTACCCCTGTGACCAAAACATAGTCTTCTTTCCTGTGCCAGACAATAGCCTTGTTTTGTTAGAAGGGACGGACATGTCTTTGGTAGCATTTTAATTTAGATCAGAAGTGAGATTTTGAAGTGCATCTCCTGATTCTTCACGTTTACCATGCTTTGGTAAGATTAGTGCTTGTCCAATTTAAAAGCTACATGTATTGTAGCCATGTGAAATGTGTGTTGTATGAATGCCACAATCGTAGCATGAAATACTTTTCCACATTGATTTGCTCTTAACAGTGCTGCAATAATTGCGTAGACATTGCCTGCATCAGAACTAGACCTGGGAAATCTGTGTGCAGCTGCTTCTGAGGAATAAGGGTGGCATAACCTTGTCACTCCATTGCAGACTGGAAAAACAGTATGTGAATTCTCCTGAAAGACAGGAGCGGTCCTTATTTTGTAATCTACAGTCAAAGAGACAAATTCTAAAGCTATTTTGAAGTAAATAAAAATTCAGAAGGAACTGGTCATTTCCGCTGTAAGGAGTACTTTCAGAAAGGAAATTTCATAAAGAACTGGCCTTTGCTACCAAGAAAAACGTAGAGACACAAGATATACAAAGGAGAATATTATTGCAGGTCGGTGGAATATTTCTAACAAGAATTTTCGGAAATACAAAGGGCTACACTGCTTTATTCTTCTACTCTTTTTCATGAGATAATCTAAAGATAATAAAACTAGTCCTTAATTTTAGTATTAAAAATATTTTGCAACCAAGATTCTTGACTTCTTGGAGAATTCTTTTCTAATAGTAATACTACTGATTATTTAATCCTAAGGAAAAAAATATTTTCCATCTGAAATAATAATTATTTGCTTCCCTACGCAAGCTAAGTGATGAAAAGCCCAAGTTAACCATTTAGAGAGAGTAAGAGTGTGCTGCATGAGGACTTTTTGAAGGTAGTATCTGGAGATCAAAGCTCTCAAGCGCTTCGTGTTGTGTATCTGGTAATTGTCTCGGATGTATTTCATTTTGGGAATTCTCACAGTACTTGTGTACCTAATTAAATAAGCCACATGTTACAGCTGACAATACCCTAATGTCATTTTTTCAACCTCATTGAGGGTAATAAAATATGCTTTCTCTGATGATACTGCTACAGCTGCTTCAGATCCCATATGGGAAGATGTTGTACTTCTTTGAGACAAAGCTATAACATTTCCCTCAGAATCCTCAGACTGCACTGGATGATAAAAGACGTTCCATCAGAAACATCAGCAGGAGAAGCTGATAGGGTAGGTAAAAGTAGTGTCCAAGGGGCTGAACATGGTGAAAATATTTACAAAGAAGCATTAACAGATAGTGGTTTTTCTTTGTTTGCACAGGAGTCTGAATTTTATAACTTCATTTTTTTCATCTGTTTATAAATCTGCTTAGAACTGTACCATGTACCAGGTAGAACTCTACCGTGTACCTCTGCTATATGTCAGGCAAATCACACTTCCTGTAATGTACAAAACTCATCTATGATTTTGGTAGAAGCTTCTCATAGAGGTAAAAATGATTATAAGAGTGTAGTACTGTTGTTGCATGGGTAACAGATAATGAAGAATTATCTATTCTTGTGTTTCTTGACATTTATGCCATCACCTCACCTTAGTATTAGTTGATAAAATGTTGTCTTTAACTGCTGTAAGAGAAGACTGAAACGAAAATTTTCCACTTTATATAATCAGATTTTAATTCAGTTGTCCAGGGGTCTTGTAAGTCTAAGTTATTTGAACATTACATACAGCATCACAATCTGTATGCGTAAGGGAAGTGAATAATGTTCTATGAAAAAAATTCATTTTGATGTTGTGTAACTTGAATTTTGAACTTGCAAATGGAGCATTTTCTCAGAGTAGTTTTTGCATTTCATTTCCTTAATTAAAAAGGGAAGATGGCAACTGTCCACTTTGGAGGATCATCCTGATTTCTACATGGTTTATCAGTAAAGTTGGTGCTTTATATCCATGGCAGAGATCACTGGTACTGGTACTAAAGGAAACCATTGCACTAACAGACGACTCTCTTCTGCATGGTCCCAATTTCATGTTCTGTAGAAAAAAATACCTTAAGGTGCAATTTCAAATTACAACTAAACCACACTAAAACTAAACTACTGTCAGAAAAGGTGCTTCTGCTACTCTTGTTCCATATATGGGGGTGCCTAGCTGCGGTCCTGCCTCCTCTCTCCTGGAAGCTTTTGTTCTTGTTTGACCCTGGACAGACCCAGTGCTCCTGCATCACTGGGACCCAGAACCCGGGGAGGGTGTTGGGACTGGACCCCTCCTTTCAGCAGCATTCAGCTCTTGGATCAGTTTAAGTGATCTTGGATCAGTTTAAGCCTCACCCTAATGGTTACCAACTAACATGAACCCAGCACCTCCTTCCCATTGTTGTTATACTCCAGTGTTTCTGCCCACTGTGACTGCCAGTCTCTTCCTCGCCTCAACTGTTCCGTTCCAATATGATCTTCCTTCTTGAATGGTTCCCATTATTCCTTTACATTCCATAGTCCTGTATCACCTCCTACCACAAATGCTCCTCTTTTTTCCCCTTCCCTCCCTTTCCATTTGATTCAGGGTGTTTTCTTCCTTCTGGTTTTTATCACTTTCTTTGCTACAAAAGGCTAATGTGCTGCCTTTATCTTCTCCTGCAAGCCTGGAACGCGGCATCACAGTGGCATCCATTTGCTGAGGGAAAACTACAGAGAATACACACATTCTCTGCAGAGAGAGGTACACTGTTTGGGTACACTGAATGGCAGCAGGAAGAGGAATATTCTTCAGATTTCTCAAATTGCCAGTTCCTGTTTCATAAAAGGGGAAGCGCTGTGTATTTTTAATAAAAATATTATACTATTCTTTTTTGTAAGGAAAGATTTCCCTTAAATTTGCCTCTAGAAACATTTTAGATAAAACTTCCCAAAATAACTCGGCATGAAGAAGGTACCTGACATGAAAAATACTAACCTACAAAATTAAATGTTGGCAAAACAATAAATGCCTGTATTCTGCCTTCTAATGGAAAAGATTAGGCCAATTTAAGATAGACAGAATGGTGAGACTCTATGTGTAATAACAAGGAAAAAAAAGTAAAAGAAATACCCAGTGGGCACCACTTGATATTGGCTTTTGTAATTAAGGGTTAATATAGAATGATAGCTTAATCATTTAGATCTTGTGCCTTGATCTTGTTATCAGACTTGATGTAGCAGAGTACTCTTTCTTCTTCTTGTAACACTGTTCTTCTTCTAATAACACTTTAATAAGACATGCATTTGAGCTCAAGAGGACTAGCTATATACTCATATTTAATCATGCCTCTTTCTGAAGGATAATCACCTTGGGTCTTAGTTTCTCTTGCCACTCTGTACTTCACTAAATCTTGTTAGAAAAAGTGAGGCTTCAAGATGATTTAGGAAATACAGGAAATACTCTTGCATAATTCTTTGAATTTAAATCAAACTGCATCGAGAGAAAAATTCTGGTGAACATTAAGAGAACTGGTTTACTCAACCAGCTAGGAATATTGTTTGCCAAATGGTTTTCTGAAATATTTGTATGGCAAAGAGGTATACTGATATGTAAATGTCAGATCAAAGTTTCAGTCATAAAAATTTGACAGTTTTTGGCTTATTAATTTCCACAAATAAAGGTTTTTTTTTTAATTTTCAAATTTAAACTTGAGAATTAACTTAGGAGTTCTGTACTATAGTTTTGATAAAGTGCTATCTTTTTATGAAAAAATATCCCTACTGGCCTGCTGGTTATAGGAGATAGGAGTATTTTTTGATATATATAACAGTATTTAGTAAGCAATATTTAATACATGGAGAGATGAGTATTTCTTTTGATTATAATATAAGTCATTTTTCATTCAAATAATTGTTATTTGATTCACTTCCAGTATAGGATGAACCCTTTTGAGGATAAAAATATTGGGGAGAAAATAAAAGGAACACCTCATTAGTTTACTTTGGAGGTTCTTTAAATCTTTGATTTAATGTTTTTTGGTTGAAATCTGCATGATATGTAGAGAGAGATACATATATGTGTGTGTGTGTGTATATATATATTGACAGTAAAGTACCGGTTCTGTAAGTTAGGTCTCAAGCACTATAGCAAAACAGAACTAAAAGAACAGTAAGATTTAACCTTTGTTTTAAGGCAGAGTGCTTTAGAAAACATAGCTACTGCTGGCCTACAGCTAAGCCAAGTTTATAGGCTGTGAAGTATCAGGGGAAAGCAGACCAAGAGAACACGATTCTGAACAATTTATTTGTTTCAAAGTAGAGCATGGGAAATTTCTGGGAAGAGACACTCAAGGTGAAGGTCCAGGCACTGTTTAGCGTGCAAGACTGTATAAATAGCAGCTCAAATTTACATAAAAATGGAGGAGACTGAGTATAATGCTTTCAGTAGGCTTAAATTCAATGGGACATTAAAATAAGTAGCTTTAAATAGAGGGCAGGCAGTGGAATAGTAAAATGAAAAAGTGTGAGTAGAAGAAAAAGCATCAGAAAGAGCAACTGAAAAATACCCATCATTTTACACAACAGATTATGTTTAATTATTTAATGTTTAATACACTAATCACTAAGTGAGAGGAAAAGAGGTGATGAAATACTACATAAGTTTAGTGCAACATGCTTAGTTATGGCAATGTTAACATCCCCACTGTTTTGTAGATTACTTTTTCCTTTTAACTATGCAGTTGTTACCTGAAATTAATTTTATTTGAATACTTGAAGTTTAACAACTGAGATGCTCACCTTTCAGATGCAACTTAGAGTAAAAATTTCTTAAATACTTTCCCATTTTTTCATACTAACAGCATTGCTTAAGAATATTTAGGTTATGCCCTCTCCCACCTCCTATCCTATATCTCAATTAAGGATGGAAAGCATTTAAATCAATTAAAGGTAACCCTGAGGAGGAACTAATTTAATTCACTGACAAACTGAGCTAATCACCAGGGAAAGTCTGACTGATGGTACAGACTCCCAAAATACTAATTCTCTACTGTCATGCCTGCCAGGAGGGCACTAAGGGAAGAACAATTTTTATTTATTTTTTTCCTTTATACTGTGGCTTTTAAAATGCTGGCTGCCATAGGTTATATTAGTGTTAAGTTGTAGGCATACACTGTGCAAATAGCTGGAGTGGTCAGCAAGAAGATCCCGTGACATTTAGCAATAAAACAGCGGTTACACCACGCTAGAATGAAAAAACAACAATAAACTGATATTAGAAGCCTTAACGGTTTGTGTATTAATGCTCTCTAACTTATCAGACAGCAAGATGCCTAGATTTGTTTAGCGAAAGCGTAAAATATGCACTGGTTAGTAGTGAAGTAAAGCACCATCACTTCCTGACTGCAGTAAAGAGACAGATTCTGTTTCAGAGCATTAACAATCTAAATGATGTTTTTTGCTCCTGTGCTCCTGCTCCTGTGTAACATGAAACGTTTTATTGTTCTCTTCCCATACATGTCTCCAAAGACACTGACCTCTTTAGGATCCTATCTATCTGAAGAAGAGAGGTCAGAGAGAAAGATAGATCTACAGCTGACTTGAGGTGGCACATTTTGGGAGGGGGTAATAGTTTTGGTTTTAATAGAAAGACTTACTTTAGTAGGTCATTTAATCTTCCTTGTAGCTGTTAGCAATCTTTCATGTAGCTGTTAACTATTACATAAAGAGAGCAGATGAGTAGGTGTGGTGAAAGTCTTCCTGTAGTCCTCACCCTGAAAAGTAACATAATGTCACCTCTAGTAATTTTTTTTGTCAAATATCATATAGTACTTAATGACTCTTGTCTTCTTATTAGTAAACAACCACAAGACAGATCCAGGTAGATGTTTTTGGTAGTCAAACTGATGAGCACTAAGAATAAAGTGGTACTTATTAAACTTTAGAATGAATATTGCACATGTATGAAAGCTAGTAGCTTCTGAGCATCGCTTATTCAGCTGTTTTATTTTTGTTTACAAGGAGACAGTGTTGGAAACAGCACTCACAGAGACAGTAAGATTCTAAAAATTCCAGTCATCTTAAGTCACTGTTTCCATGTGTCTTCCTTGCAAATTACTAAAGAGACATAGGAGATACTAAAATTAGTTGCGAAGTTAACTTGTGTTCGTAAGAATGTCAGACATTTAATTGAAGAGCCAACACTAATAAATGAACTATTTTTTTCTTTCTCTGAGACAAATCACTACACCTGCAAGTCGAAGGTGTATATAGGCACCAACTCTCCCTCCTATATGGCAAAAACCCTTTCAGTGTGAAGGGCTAAGTATATAAATGACAGGTATTTCATCTGAATTGTTTTTCTAGTATAATATTTTTGATGCAATTGTTCAAGAGTCATAAAAGAAACAAACAGAAGGGAAAGGTGGTTCTACCTATGCTGGAAACAAAAGTATTCTTTTCACAAACTTGCTACATTAAGAAAGGGAATTTAGATAAGCATGGTGGGGAAAAAAAAAAAAGAAAGAAAAAAATGCCCCCTTCTATTTCTGAAACTTTTTCCATTTTTACTTTCCTGTTCTGCCTTGATTTTCCCCAAACCACTTATAAAAGGAAACAAAAGCTACTTTAGGATTCAGTTAAGTGGTTTTGATTTCTCTCGGGTAACTCCTGTAATGTTAGAAATGTAACTTGTCGTTTGCATTCAAATAAAAACCCCATCAATTGGCTTTCATTCAAATTCTTTGGTATTTGTGCTGGCTCTACATCAGACTCTGGTGATGACTGTATGGAGGGATTTGCTCAACAGTTACTCTGAAGTCACATAACGTTTATCTATAAGTAGGGAAGTTGATAAAACAAATCACAATTTACTGCTGTCAAAAGCAGGTGTTCTTGGTCTCTGCTGTTTAGTCCCCCCCTTCTTCCTTGTGGTGGTTCACCCTCCTGTGAGCTGCCTGAGCCTGATAGCCAGGACAGACTTTTATAATATGGTTAAGGTAAAATATCTGCTTCTCCTGGGGCAGAAAAGGGAAAAAAAAAAAAAAAAGATTTTGCTCCCTCCAATCTGTTCCTTCCCCTGTTCTGCCTGGGACTATAGGATTTTGTCAGGCTATTTTAATTTTTCAGTATTGCGAACTGGTAGGGATTGCTGAGGTCTACAGCATTCAGTCATTGTAGGACCCAGCTTCCTTCCAACCTTCCTTCATCCCACAGTGGGATGCTGGGGTGGTTTGAAAGTCTGTGTCACTTTTCACCTGTCAGCTTTCTTCCTGAGCTCCCTGTCTGTTCAGTCCCATGAGGTATATCTTAGAGCTCTCATTTAAATAAAGGTATGATTGGTTGTCGTGGTTTAACCCCAGCTGGCAACCAGGACCATGCAGCCGCTTGCTCATTCCCCCTGGTTGGGATAGGGGAGAGAATCAGAAGAGTAAAGGTGATGAAACTCATGGGTTGAGATAAAGACAGTTTAATAAGTAAAGCAGAAGCTGCGCACGCAAGCAAAGCAAAACAAGGAATTCATTCATGACTTCCCATCAACAGGCAGGTGTTCAGCCATCTCTAGGAAAGCAGGGGTCCATCACACGAAACAGTTACTTGGGAAGACAGAACATCACAACTCCCCATGTCCCCCCCCTTCCTTCTTCTTACCCCAGCTTTATATTGATGAGCATGACGTCACATGGTATGGAATATCCCTTTGGTCAGTTGGGGTCAGCTGTCCCAGTTCTGTCTCCTTCGAACTTTTTTTGCACCCCCAGCCTACTCGCTGGTGCGGTGGTGTGAGGAGCAGAAAAGGCCTTGGCTGCCCAGCAACAATCAAAACTATCAGTGCACTATCAACACCATTTCTCATCACAAATCCAAAATACAGCACTATACCAGCTGCTAGCAAGAAAATTAACTCCATCCCAGCTGAAACCATGACACTGGTAAAGTTAGGATGTTTGTCTGTTCTGTTTTGAAGTATCCTAAAAGTTGATATATTTTCATATACTTCTTCGGTTCAAGTTCATGAGTGGAAAAAATGGAGACACTTCGAGGCAAAACATAAAGATTCATACATGCAAGTGCCTCAGGGTTACTGTAATGAGGAAGGACACTCAGTAAAAATGTTTAGTGAATCTTCTGGTGGTAGTGGTAGTACCTTGACAGATGTTCCTACTCCTATTCACACTGAAAGGCCAATACCATGAAAGAGTAAGATCACTGGGCACATGGATAAACATACTGTCTTGGGAAAGCACCAGCATAGTTTCTGTGAAGAGAGATACTGACATGGTCACAGACTTCCAGCAGGATTGTGAGTCAGGAAGCATGTAGAAAAAGGCAAACCAGGGAACATACTTAGGTTTTCGGAAAGCATTTATGAAGGTTCCTCACCAAAAGCTATTAAACAAAGTTACTGTGGAATTGGAGTAGATGTCCTATTCTGAGTTGAAATCTGGTTGAAGGATGGGAGCAGAGAGAACAGCTTAATGGTTACTTTTAAGGGTGGAGAAGTCAGCAGTGCTGTCCTCCAGAAATGTTTAGGTTTACTGATGTTGTTTTACTCAGTATCTTTGTCAATGACCTGGAAATGGGGCTGCATGCTTGGATAGTGTTAAACTCCCTTGGGCGATCAAATGCTGTGTTGGTGGAGAAGATTCTGCGTATTTCCAAGGTACAAAGCTGCCCCTGTCACCGTAGTCTGCTATTTCCACGCAATGTCTTACAGACAGAAAGCTGTGAGAAGAATACTGCTGTGTAGGATGCTCTTTGGCTGGTGTGTTCATCCGTGTCACTTGAACACTGAGATGTGCGCAGTGTCTTCAAAAAGCACATTCGGTATAGAAGATCCGGTCTTTAGAGTCCTGTGGCACTGTCTTTTTCTGTATGTCATACTGTAAGCAAAATACTTATTTTGTGCAATTTTTTTTAATCTTTCAGAAGTATACCGTGTCTGTAAGTAACTTACATTTGTCCTTGCTTTTGGCCGCACTTTCAGGAGGTGGCAAAACCAGTAAAAACGAGTCTGCTTACAGTCACCGATGCCCTGTGAGACTGCACGGCGCACCTCTTTTCTTTTAGGGCAGCATCGAGGAGGCACTGTGTACTTGTTCCTCCCTCCTGCAGGTAGAATATCGCTCCTCAATACTTTCCGAATTATTTTCAGAGGAAACTCCCGCGCAACACGTCTGGCAAAGCCACCGAACGAGCGCGGTTAAGGAGGTCTGACGGGGTTTTACCGGCGAGTCGGTGGATTTCGCGGGCGCTGAGGATCAGCAGCTCCATGCTGCCTCCTGCCGCCCGCGGCGCCCAGCCGGCATCGGCCTACGGCGCCTCCTCGCGGCGCCGCCGCCCAACGGCCGCCACCAACCGCCGCCGGCCGCTTCCCCCCGGCGTTGGCGGGAACCAGCCGCGAGGTAACGG
>VYZM01004362.1:25209-39456 GCA_013398915.1 Dromas ardeola | reverse complement strand
CACAGCTTGGTGTCGTCGGCAAACTTGCTGAGGGTGCACTCTATGCCACTGTCCATGTCGCTGATGAAGATGTTAAACCCGACCGGTCCCAGTACTGATCCTTGAGGGACTCCACTTGTCACTGGCCTCCACTTGGACATGGACCCATTGACAGCCACTCTTTGGGTGTGGCTGTCAAGCCAGTTCTTTATCCACTGAATTGTCCATCCATCAAACCCATATTTTATCAGTTTGGGGATCAGGATGTCATGCAGGACAGTATCAAAGGCTTTGCCTGGACATTTACCTTTGTCCAAGTAAATGATTTCAGTTGCTCTCCCCTTGTCTATTGATGTTGTGACCTTCTCATAGAAGGTCACCAGGTTTGTCAGGCATGACTTGCCCTTGGTGAAGCCGTGTGGATTGTACCCAATCACCTCTTTGTTATTCTTCTGCCTCAGCAGTGCCTCCAGGAGGATCTGCTCCATAATCTTACCAGGTACGGAGGTAAGACTGACTGGCCTATAGTTCCCTGGTTCATCCTTCTTTCCCTTTTTGAAAATGGGGACTGTGTTTCCCCTTTTCCAGTCAGTGGGGGCTTCACCAGACTGCCATGACTTTTTGGAATATAATAGAGAGCGGTTTAGCAACCTCATCCGCCAGTTCCCTCAGTACCCGTGGGTGTATCCCATTGGGTCGCATGGACTTGTACACTTTCAGGTTCATCAGATGGTCACGGACCTGATCTTTACTTGCAATGGGCAGTTCTTTACAACCGCTGCCGTTATCTTCTGTGACTCTGGGAGTGTGGCTGGAGCCCTTGCCAGTGAAGACTGAGGAAAAGAAGTCATTGAGAACCTCTGCCTTCTCCATATCACTTATCACAAGTTTTCCCGTTTCCTTTCTGAGGGGGCCCACGCCTTCCCTAGTCGTCTTCTTACCATTAATATACCTATAGAAATTTTTGCTCTTTCCCTTGATCTCCCTGGCTAGATTTAATTCTAGCTGAGCTTTAGCTTTTCCAACCAGGTCTCTTGCTGCTCGGACAGCTTCCTTATATGCCCCTCATTCTAGCTGTCCTTTCTTCCACTCCTTGCAAAGAGTTTTTTTTGAAGAATCTTTTAAAGATTCTTTTTGCCAAAAGCTGGAAAATGTGAAATGAATTGACAGGGGACTGTGGGAAGGAAAAGCATATCTAGTGATTTGGGTGATTGAATGTCACTTTGAAATACTGGAATTCTTTCTTTCTGTCAGTGTGATCCCAGATGAGTCTGTTTAAACCAAACTTTCCATAAGATCTTAGAAGTGTGTTGATTTCCTGGGAGACAGGCTCTAGACCTTGACTACTACTGCATGGCTCAACAGAAGCTTTAGTTTCAGACACAGTGCTGGATAACGTGGTGTACTTTAAAAAGTTGTGCCGTAAATTTCTCTAACTGTACAGGCAAAATTGGTGGATAGTTCTTAATTTCAGTCTGTAACTCAGTTACTCATCTATAAAATGGGAGGAATACTCATTTTTTTAATGAAAAATTTTGTGAAAGTGTTGTGGAAACAAGTTAATTTTTATGGCACGCTAACATATTAGTGGTGAGTCCTGCACAGAAGCCCAGTAGGAAATTAAGTCTTTTCAGAGCATGGTTTGAATAGGGTGTAATAAGGGACACACATTAAATTACAAGGAGAAAAGTTAAGTAGCTTCTTTGCTTTGATTGAGAAAGAAGTCCTGTGGTATGAAAAGAGGTAGTGAAGGATCAGGTAAATTGGCTTCTTAATACTGATTTTGCAACTGTTTTCATACTTCTGCTGTTCCTTTTTAAACAAATTTAGTAAACAAATTCACTGTATGGATGTTCTCCTGTGAGTCATTAGGTTGTAACCTTTAGCTACGTGTAGTTACTACTAATGAAATTAATGGAATGCTATTAGTAGCAATAAGTTCTTATTTTTTAACCAGCATTAAGTGGGATGAGGTACAAGAGCTTTGCAGTAGATTCTTGCAAATACTCATTACTGGTAGAAGAGCAGGATAACATACGATGATTGCATGTTACACTTTAGGCCCTAGAAAGGACTGAGTTCTGTTGGATATGTTTTCTCCTCATGCCCCCCCTGCAGCTGGTGTTTTGGTTTGTTTTTTTTTTCCCCCTCCCCTCTGGTGTCTCTCTAGGGACTTCTCTGTCTGGTTTGTCCTCATACCTCTTCAGGCTTCTGATTCCAGTCCATCATTGTCCAAGTAAATACTATTTTCTTTCTCACATTCAACATTTCTTAGACTTTCAGCCTTGAGGTTCCTAAACTGTGGTGTATGGAGTTTGTGGGGTTTTGTGTGGTTGGTTTGTTGTGTTTTTTTTTTTTGTTTGTTTGTTTGGATTTTTTTCTTCCCCTCCCCTCTCTCGTTAACTTTGTTTCTTGGTTGAATGCCTTTCCTATAACCCCTAAACTTTCTACTCCATTTGGCTGATACAACTTGTTGGTCCTGGAGCTGGTAGAAGTAAGTGTGGCCATATCTCAGCTGTTCCCATGCTAAGTTGAGCTGTTTGTCTTAAAGATTTAATTAAGACAGACTGCTCTTAAGCTGAGAATCTGGCTGAGGTGTGGACAACTCCAGCTTTTTCTGCTAAAGAAGCAGCAACATCTGGCTGTGAGCAGACAGGTGTATTAGTGATGGATTCAGTTGTCAACAGGATTTACTAGAGGTGTTCATTAGTCTGGTTTGGCTGTATTAACCTTCTAACTTCAGGGGAATCAGGAGACAGCAATTATAATGTGCACATCAACAGTTCTTTTACCTTAAGCAATAGATGGAAACTCGCTGAACAGTTGTATCTTGATTGTATGCTTACAAGCAGCTATATCTATTTGTTAATACTTTAAAGCTTCCTCCTTTCAATTGCAAAGCCCATCCTTTTAACAATGAGTAAAGATTAGTTTCTATTGAGTTTTTTACTGTTATCTCCTATAGGTGTTACTTGTGTCCTAACTGTTTCTATTTATGGAACATAATCCAACATGGGGTGTGGGGGGCTTTTCATTGTTGTTTTGATTTGGTTTTTTTGTTAATGCTGATGTGCTTTAGATTCCTCCCTTGGGAAGATCTTTGTCCTTCTTGGCGGGGTGGGATGGTATTGGGGTACTGTAAGGAAGTGATCCAGTCTAGTAAGATGAGATGTGTGTCCTTACTACATATCAGCACAGATCTAAGTGAAAGCATAACCTACACACTGATGTACACAGAGTTTGGCTCTCACTGTGCAGTGACTGTGTCATAGAATCGTATCTCAAGTTGGAAGGGACCCATAGGGGTGGAGTCCAACTCCCTGCAGTTTGCAGGACTACCTAAAACTAAACCGTATGACTGAGAGCGTTGTCCAGATACTCCTCGAACTCTGACAGGCTTGGTGCTGTGACAGCTTCTCTGGCGAGCCTGTTCAAGTGGCTGACCACCCTCTCAGTGAAGAACCTTTTCCTGATGTTCATCTGAATTTCACCTGATGCAGCTTCATTCCATCTCTGTGTGTCCTTATGTGAGTGATGAGCTGCAACTGAAGGATAACTAAATAGTAAGTGTTAATTTCAAAGGGGAAAATAAACCACGGAGTTTGAAAACGTACTATCAAGGTTGGCATAGCTGTAATAGTATATACACTCCTGTTTCTACCCACGCCAGGATTAAAATGTATCGATGTTTGTAAATTTCTGAAAGGAGAGTGCAAAGAAGATAGAGCCAGGCTCTCTTCAGTGGTGCCCAGTGACAGGACCAGAGGCAATGGGCACAAACCTGAAACACAGGAGGTTCCCTCTGAACATCAGGAAACACATTTTCACTGTGACGGTGACCAAGCCCTGGCACAGGTTGCCCTGAGAGGCTGCAGAGTCTCCATCCTTGGAGATGATCAAAAGCCATCTGGATGCAGTCCTTAGCAACTGATTTTAGGCAGCCCTTCTTGAGCAAGGGGATTGGACCAGGTGACCTACAACGGTCCCTTCTGACCTCAACCATTCTGTGAAAACGCAACTCCCCAGGGCTAAATAATTGTAAGGGATAAATACCTGTGTTAGAAGAAGTTACAGGAGTGAATAGGTTATTGGCAAAGGGAACTTATGTGTTGGTCCAGTGTAGAGGTAGATGTCAAAGGTTAGTTAAGACTCTGCAGATTGAAACACCAAAAGAGTCTTCAGCTTCAATTTTTTTCTTTTTAGAGTGATCTTTACTGGTGGGTTCATGTATGATAGCACACAATTAGACTCTGTCACTTAAGGTTTTTTTAGTCCTATGGTCTTAAAAACCTACCACTAATTCACTTAGTTCACCTGGTTGTAGTTAAGTCTTCATCTGATTTGTGCTTTGTAATCACAATTATGAGTTCTTCCTCTGTCTTCAGGGACACAATCATTTCTTCAGTCTATGGTTTTCTGCTACTTAGTTTTGCAAAAAGCAAATAAAAACCTTCAAGTAAGCTGGAGGAAAAAAAGCTAAACTGATACAAGCCATCTGGGTAGACAACTTCTATTTGTAAGAGACCCAGCTGAATGTGATTTTATTACTAAGATTTCTGTATGCAGTCCTAATATAAATGTTTGTTTATAATTTGTATTGATTGTTCTTTAGCACAACATCTGACTTTGCAGTGCAAATGCTTTCTTTTAGGTCTTACAATTCAATCCACACCACTAGCATTTTTTGTTTGATCTTTAGTTATTTTGTATTGAATCATTTGCAATACGGTGTAAGGCATTTAATTTTTTTTTTTTTTTTAACATTGTATACAAAGTTAGGAATGGAAGAGATCTCATTTATGTATAAAAATTCAGACTTGTTACTAAAGTAACTTCATATTAGTTGTTGTGGTTTAATGCCGGCCAGCAACTGGGACCACGCAGCCTCTCGCTCATTCACTCTCTCCCCAGTTGGGGTGGGGAAGACAGAAGAGTAAAACTGAGGAAAAAAAAAAAAACAAACCAACTCCTGCGTTGAGATAAAGACAGTTTAATAGGTATAGCAGGAGCCACATGCACAAACAAAGCGAAACAAGGAATTCATTCATGACTTCCTATCGATAGGCAGGTGTTCAGCCATCTCCAGGAAAGCAGGGCTCCATCCTGTGTAACGGTTACTTGGGAAGACAAATGCTGTCACTATGAATGTCCGACCCCTTCCTCCTTCTTACCCCACCTTTATATACTGAGCATGATGTCATATAGCATGGAATACTTCTTTGCTCAGCTGGGGTCAGCTGTCCTGAACTCTATCCCCTCCCAGGTTTTTGCGCCCTCCCAGTCTACTCTCTTGCGGGGCGATATAAGGAGCAGAAAATGCCTTGGCTGCCCAGCAGCAACTAAAAATACTTATCAAAAGTGTTTTCATCCCAAATCCAAAACATAGCGCTATACCAGCTGCTAGTAAAAAAGTTAACTCTATCCCAACTGAAACCATGACTGTTGTCCATCTGTGATATCTTAAAAAAATATTGGTTTGCTTCTGTAGTAGCATGTTAGTTTTCTTAATGTTTCTTTTTGTTTGTTTGGTTGGTTTTAATTCTTGCCAAAAAACCCAAACAAACTTTCATGGTAAGGCTCAATAAGGCATTTTTTTGCTAAATAAATGGTGTACTAAAATAATACCAAGTGTTGTTTCCTCCCAGGGGGCAATACAGTGATGAAACTTGATTTGTACCTAATGTCTGTCTGTTGTAGTTGTCTCCTGCTTTCTGTCGTGTTCCCCTTATTTTCCCCTGGCTTCCATGCCGCTCTTGCGTGTTTTTTCTCCCTTTGTGTGTAAATGCTATAGATGTTAGTCTTCTAAATTCTGTAACGCAAGTCACCTGAGGGTTTTATGACTTTTTTATTTGTTATGCTGTTTTGAAAATAGAATTAGTGTAAAGGAAAATAATAATTCCTGCCTCCTTCCCCCCGTTCCTTGTTGGGGGATAGAAACAAATAATTCTTGCCTTATGAGCTCTTAAAGTAGCTCCCCTGCTAAAAGAGGGCTGTGTTAAAACTATGGACATAGACTAGTGATATTGTGAAATTTTGATACCTAGGCTGGTTGTCAGTTCTTCTCTTGTTTTAGAATACCAGTCTAAGCACTTTATGTCAGTGTTCCTGGTGATTCTGGTAGAAAGTATTTTGTAGAGTGAAAGGTCTGCTTTTTCAAATAACTATTCATGTAGCCTACAACAGCAAGATACTAATCTCCTTTGTATGCTGAATGAGTTCTGTTATATTCTATTTGGATATTTGCTTCAGTTGTTGTCCAGAAAGTTATTCCAAAACTTTAAATTAAAAACTAGGAGTCTTCCTCTAATTACCAGGTTTTCTTCATTGCCTGAGCTATTTATCTTTGAGCTTTTGTCTTATGGTGGTTCATTTTCTTTGGGTGGGATCTTCCAGTATTCCTGGTATTTATAGTGATTTCTGCCTCTCTTCCACTTATCCTTCTGATTGTCTCTTCTTGTTGCCTCTGTAGATAAATGGTCTCCTGATGTAGTAGACTTTATGTGCGGTCTTTCCAATTTAAGTTTTCTCAGTGACAGGTGCTGGTAGTTGCACATAGTATTCCAAGCAAGTTCTTGCCAGTACCTTAAAATGTGTGTTAAATATTGAGGTTTTGGGTTTGTGGGGTTTTGTTTGTTTTTTGAAGTACCTTGTCTAGAATGAATGTTGCATAGCACTAGTGTATAGTCTTGTGGTGATTTTCTGTGCCTGGACCTAGGCATAGGACCCCCCATCAGCCTCCTGTTTTTCCCCCTTACATTTGATTGTCTTTCAGACTTATAGCATATATTCTTGTTTAGGGGTTCAAATGCAGTCTTTATACTTACAAACGTTTCTGTTTCTCTAATCTTTTCTTTCAGTGTTTTACTGAATGCCAGTCTGATCCATCTCTGCCTCCATCCATCTATGATTTCCAATTTAATGCTTACATAAGAAATGATTTTTGGTGTAAGCAAAGTGCAAATTGTTTTATCACAGACTGATCAAACACGAATTGTCCCAGAGTAATATAATATCCCTGTATTTAAAAGTCTTACTTTAGCATGCAGATTTTTTCTAAACTCTTCAAATATTATTGATATCAAACTAGTGCAGCTGCAGTGGCAGTATTACTTTTTTGGTCTGCATTGTTAGTGACCGTGCTGCCTTTATTTTCTTGTACTACACCTTAATTTTTGAAGTTAACTTAAATTTTTAAGATTGAAGTGCACTACACCTTAATTTTTAAATATCTTTAAGAAGCTTTACATACCACACTGGTTCATGAATTCTCAGATTGTGCCTGTGCAGTTGCTTTCATTTGAAAATATGAAGGGCTTAAGTGTAGACATAGTAACTTTGATTGAATGTACCTGTTGCCAATTGCCACAGGAACGAAGTTTTACCTGGTATTTCTTTGAAAATGGGTGTTCAGCAGATTTCTAAGGGTATTTCAGTGTCTTCTTGATACCCAATCATTACTATGCAGCTGTACTTTTTTCCTTGGTTTTAGCTATTGAAGTGCTTTTTTTTTTCTTTTCTTTCCAGTTTGTTTACAATGGCTGTCTCAGTTTGGCTCCAATTCTGTCTTTATTTCCGTATTTCCCAGTCTTTGTGGTGCAGCTCTCCTTTCCCAAGGGCTCCGATTACTACTTACAACTTTTACTAAGTGGTTGTTTGAATTCACTTAGTAGTATGAAAACTTTACTTGCACCCCAATCAAGGGGACAAACAGCTTAAAACTCAGTTTTGTTCCTTTGGCATGGACATTGACTGTGACCGCTGTGTTGGAATTGTATACATCTCCAAATCACTTCTGCTTTCAATTTGTGCCTTTCAAACAGAGACTTTATTTATTCACTGCTTGTGTCAATTTAATATAAACATTATTTGTCTCTGAATGTTGTCAAAATCCTATCCTGTGGGAATATATGCTTATATGATGTTGTTTGTGAAACTTAAGTTTTGTCAATGTGTATGTAGGCTGGAGAATAACCTATATCCTGTGTGAGGGTAGTTTTGGTCAAGCAAGTGTGTGCATGTGGCTTTCTTGGTGGAAGATTTTTTTATTTTATTTCAAGTTTCCCACTGAGAGCAGTGTTCCCAGACGCAGTAATAGTTAATGAGGAGGCTCATGTGGGCAAATTTCACTGCTTCTGTTAAGTATTGCATAGCTCAAACATACAGATAGAATGTTGTGAAGGTTTCTTATCTTTCTGAAAACCACCTGCATGGCTAATGTTGGTGTGTGTGATGGTTTCATGTGGTGGAATGGAAGCAGAATTATCCTGCGGCTGATGCATGTGCTGTTGATTCACTATCTGTGAAATGCCGAAAGATGCCCAGAACATTTATGCCTATGGTCTCAACTGATAGCTGAGTTACACTCTCCGTTTTTCTGGAGGAATAAACAGGAAATAGTGTATGTGTACCTTGACAAATGTATTTTGAGCACCAGTATGTCAGATTTCTCACCAGTACCAGAAAGGCAGGGTATCTGAAAGGCATCTCTTAAAGAAGCCAAGTGAATATGTCAAGGTGAGGTAATGTATGAAATGAGTCTTCATTCACCAATGCTGGACTAAATGAGCTTTGTGAGCTTTACAATCTTGCAGAATTCTCCCTGAGTGTCATTTGTAATAATTAAATTGCCATGCTTTATTCTCAGATCTTGTCAGTGTTTCAAAGTATGCCTTCAAACAAAACACTTGCATTTCAGTTTAGTACTGATTAGTTTGAGTCTTCTGTATGAACAACTGCATTCACTTTTTTTTTGTCTTATTGCAGTCATAACATAAGTGAGAAGATTGGGAGAGGTCTGATTTCTTGAGTTAGGTCAATATATGCACTTTAATTTCAGTCTTCCTTAGACCATGCCCTTATTGTAGACTCCAGGTATTTTTTTGACTGCATTCTTTCCTAAACTATACAAATCATCCTGAAGTATAGCCTGTGAAGGCATGGACTTAAATCAATAAAGACAATTTTTGTAGGCTTTGTTATTAAAATCTAGAGTCTCAAGAGAATATGTATATCATGTGGCTTTTCAGAAGCTTTGGGCAAGTTTTCTTGTGGCGGAAGAACATGGTCTTATGCTAAAGAGTACTCTTTTCCTAAATTGGTATTTGTATTCTAGAGGACAGGGAAACTGTCATGTTTTTAGATGGCTTTGTCAGATTTGTGATACATTGAATTTAGTTACTTCATCTTGGATTTATTCTTGGGCATGATTGAGCCATTAACACTCAACTGAAGATCCTTTACATAGCACATATAAGTATTTCGAGTTTTTGAAAAATGAAGTGACTTATATTTTTTTTAAAATGGAGACTATCAAGAAAACAAGAAGTGTTAGCAGCCTCTCTAATGTAGCTAAACTTCATAGTGTTTGATAGTAACCTTTGGTATGTGAGAAGGTTTCATCATTTGAAAGTTAAGGTGAAAAGGTCATTGTCAAAAGCTTAATAGCTTTTTCTCAGACTTAATGAAACTTACCTCTATTCTCTGTGTCTGCCTTTCTCCCTGCTTTTCCTCCTCACTGGAAGTGTTATCTTTTTGCAAAATCCTCTACATCCAATCATTACGTTTCTGATTTTGTGCGTATAATGACATCCTGCCTACGTGCAGCTCCTTCTATGCATTCTTTTTCCATTTCTTTAAGGAATTGTATTTTTGTAGAGCAACATAAATTACTACAGGACTAGAAATGTTTAGTAAGTGTATTAGGTGAAAACTGTCAGGCTCCTGTCTAACCAAATTTAAGTCCAAGCCAATTTGAATGACTTACTGTATTTTTTGCGATATTACCACTTTTGTTATTTCACATACTTTGCATTCAATGTTAAACACTCTGAGGACTGCTTATAGTCTGCTTGTTATGCACTTGCCTTTTTTAAGCTTTTATATAGTATGCTTGTGTAATATGACCACCTAACAAGCAATGACATGGAATGTTTTCCCTAGTATTTGGCTGACAAATATATTGCAGATGTCTTTTACTAACATCGTATTTTGTCAGCTCTTTTCTACATTATGAACCAAATAATTACACTTTTCTAAATCCTAATCTGTATTTCTTTGGTCAGTTATGTCTTTTCCTTTTTCTTTCTCTGTCAGGATCTTTTGCTATAGTCTTCCAGTTTTTATTTCCGTATCATTTCTCTTCCTACAGCCATGGACAGAAATAAGAAATTATAATTGTAATGCCTACAGTCCATTTACTTAGTCTTGGGTAGAAGTATGAAAGCTGAGGTCCCACAATAACAGAGCAATTTTGTTTTTCCTTAGGTTGTTGATTGGTTTAGTGGTGAATTCTGCTATGTAGTTTCTCATCCTTTTTTAAAACTGGGTTTATTTTGGTGAAAATGCTGTTTCATAAATGGCAAAAAAAAAGCAATTTTATTCTTGTCATTTTTGCTTTAAGTCGCATCTGAAAAAATTCTGTTGGGTCACTTGCATCTTGTGGAAGCTGCAAGTGTCTGCAACACCACTGGAGAGAGCTGTATGCTGAGACAAGTTTGTACTGAATACCGTATACTTGCTTAATCTTTGGGAGGCTTTCTCTAATGAAGTTTGAAAAAAAACAAGTCTCATCATCAGAAATAGGGAATTGCCTGGGATCATTTCCTAACTGGTTGCAAGGGGGAGTACTATATTCTATGTAAGTTGCTTGCAGATTTTTTAGTGTGCATATGTGATTTTAGTATCATGGCTTGTCTTAATGGTTTGTTCTTTATTCTTACATGTTAGTTCTTTTCCTAAATCCTCCAAATTCTTTGTACGTTATCAAAATTGTCTCCTCTTGCGCATTTACTACCTGCACATCTTTTCCTTTTCCACAAAGTGTTTACTTAATAGGTTAATAAAGAAACTTTATGCTCTTTGCCATATTGGAAGCTTGAAAAATAGTTTCCTAATTTAAACAGGCGTTATTACTTACGTCTTGACTCAAAGGATTGCCATTAATGAGACTTCTGTAGTGAAACCCAGTACCTTTCATGTAATTCGCCAGGCTGAATGTTACTTCTGCCTTACAATGTGGTCTTCATTACAGAAGACCTTTAATTAGTGGTTTCTGTCAATTCTTCCTTTATCAGTCCTTACTATGTATAGTGCTGCCTTACAGAAATAGGAAGCTAACATTTTCTTGATACTATGGGTAATACTAGTACCTTGATTTAATGATGGTTAAGTAAACGGTATAACATAATGTAACATAGAAAGTATTCCTCTAGACACTATATCCGAATCAGTATGAAAAATTACTTGGATTTACATGAGCACACTTGGTCCAACACTCTAAAGTTTTCTGTTTTACTCAACAGCAGAAAATTAACTGCCAAGCTTCAGCTTGGAGTGGCTTTTTATAGCTCAGTTATAACTCCTTAGCAGTAGATTTATTATGGAAATAGATTTAATTTAGTGGCACTTAAATAATGAAAGTCTTTAACACCTAAGTCACTTCTCACCTTGATCAATTGTCAATCAGCTATACATAGCAGGAATTTACCAGGATGTAAATATTTTCTGTAGGTGGCTTAAATCATTAAATTATTTGTGTTTTATTAATAATCCTGCTGAAGCAGAAAGATGCCCGCCTGTTCCACTGCTGTAAATTGCTGAGTAATCTCTTCAGAATGCCTTGTTATGTCTTTTGTGGAAATTACAGCGTGACTAATTTCTTCATACGTGCTATATTGTTGAAGCAAAGTTAGTGCTCTCAAAGTATTTCTAATGGTTTGTATTTATTCATACAAGGATGTTACCTACTAAGGGTACGAAAATAAAAAAAACTGGATATAAATATTAAAAAGAAATGATAAACCAGCATGTTGACAGAGGAACCGAGCTTTGGAGTGAACTCCGTATTGTAGTTTACAAGATTAAAAAGATTTTACTTCCTCGCAATATTCCCCGAGACAATCTAGGGAAAACGTTCTTGGGTGTTCTAAGCTCTCTTCGTATTCTTAATGGAATGGCCTGTGACAGTGAGAGGCCGCTGGTCGTACTGCTTGATTGTGGAGAACAGATTGATGAATAGTTGCAAATCCTTTTTCTTGGCTACACTTTCTTCTTGTTGGGGTGATATGAACTGTGTAAACACATAACACTTGTATCTCTACACATCACAACTTTCTCCCATGCTAGCAATTTAATAAATTCACTTAGGCTTCTAATAGCGTTGTGAATGTGAAAAAAGTGTTATTCCCAGCAGCTCATTGTAAAATGTCTTGCAAACATAGATTTATAAGTATTTGTATAGGTCAAATTTATGTAAGCTTTCTTCAATTTTGTAGGTGTAATTTTAAAATACTAATCTCAAGATGTAACTATATAAATAATTATGTATAGTTCAGTGAAAGTTCTGAAAAATAAGAATGGTGAAGTTTGTACAGTTGATCGTTTTTTCTGGTGATCTTCCATGCCCTCATGTTTGGATTCTGGATTTGAAAGAGGAGGCAATAGCGAGGCAGGAGACAGACTTGCAAGAAATATAGGAACTGATTTGCTCAAGCTTGCTTCATCTCTTGGAAGACTTCTATAAAAATATCTGAAGGATTAAGATTTAAACACATGTATGCATCTCTGAAAAAGTACTGTTGATGCAGACTTCATGTATGTTAAGGCGTAGTTTGTTTGACAATTAGCACAGTTAATTAAATCACCATAGGCAACGTGAACTGTCATCCAAACAAAATACAATTAAATGGAGTGTGGTTTAAGTTCTCCTTTTAGATCATTGGCTGTAATGATATTTATTGACCTATTAAGTACTTCGCGTAGGTACTTAATATGCAGGATATCAATCCATGTTTTATTTGTATGTGTGTAATCTGTTTTTTATGCTATTGAGGAGGTAGAGGAGGTTATTGAGGAGGTATTGAGGAGGTTAAACTATTCATAAAGAATTACGTACTATATAGAAACAATCTGGGTATTGAATCTTTTAATATTCAATATCATGGCCAGTAGACTTAGCTGGAACCGAGTAGCTATTGGGTTCTGCTAATTATGTACAGAACTACTCATTTGTATTTTGTTTATTTGCGTTTGGCCAAATTTTGGCAATGGTACCTGTTACTAACTAACTGTTCCCCATCCATGGTCTGGCTGATAATCATAATTTTACATTAAGTATAATCTTTTGATTTAACTTTTGCCACAGGAGGTGGATGACTTTAATCCATCCTATTTTAATGTCCAATAAATGCAGCTTCCACTCTTACTGCTTTTTCTATGCTTTAATTTTCCTGTTATCATTGTACAAAGAGTTTATATTTTTTCTTCTTTCTTTCTTTGTTTCTTTTCTTGTACTAGTTTCTTCCACACGCTCCCCGCCCCCAATGTATACTGTAGTTTTTAATTTTTCAAGCTTTTTTATACATACCATTTTTCAGTGTGCTTCTACAGAATTGCTCTTGGTTTCTGATTTCAAGTCTTCGCAGTTATAGTTGCAACAGTGCTTATGGTGCTTCTGTGTGGAAAGCAGCAGTGAAGCAGGACTTCACTGAAGTCCCACTGTGTCATGTCCTTCTGTACAAGGAGTGGAATTCATATTTTAAATTCTATATTAGCTCAAGATATTTTTATTTTCTTTGTAGTTTTTGAAGACTTGACTTAGCTTATAGTACTACGTAACATAACCAAAGCCTGATTGAATCATGATTTTTTTTTTTGTTCCTATGTATTAGGATTAGCGTTGATTTGTTATGTATTTGAAGTTTTTTGTTATATTTATCTCCTTTTTTTTTGGTTATCATATGTGCAGAAACAGTGCACCTCTTACTGATTAATTAATAAGTTTACGTTCTAGCTGGTGCAAAGCATCCCAGTGTCTGGAGTGTTTTCTTGCCTTAAAGGTATCCATGTGAGCTTTTTCCTTTTTCTTTGTCTTCTAATTATGTATATGGAATAATAGTGGATTCCTGAAAACATTGCGGAGAACTTCTAAAGTTTCAGTTGTTAAAAATTAAAAAATTATCTGTCAGCTGAGTCTCTTGTTGAATCTCAAAGAAACTTTGAAAGAATTGCCCTTTTTCAAAATGCTTGTCATCTTCCAGTATATTCTAAAAGAAGACAGTGCATCTTTAGAAACAAATTCAAAAAGCTTTTTGAAATTCAGTCATTGGATATCATGTCATTGGCTTATGGATTTTCATGCTTAAACATGTCCTAGATAACAGCTGGCCTTGAGGCTGCTGTTCTTAGCTGTCACTTTTCCTTGACAGAAGTTAACTGAAATAGCTGGTGTAACTGTTATGTGAAATCAGAGACTTTCATTTGTCTAGAATC